>VZRM01006859.1:339034-532136 GCA_013397955.1 Grantiella picta | reverse complement strand
TTTATTTGAAAGCAGTCACTCCTGTCTCTAGCCAAGATTTCTAGCTGTATGTACAGTGCAGCCAATGGCTGAGTGGTCTGAGAGCTATCTCTTGCTAAAGGAAGATTTTCTAGAAGGGTCATGACTATATTGTGTTTACGATGTTTGGACACACCATGGTACATTCTCTAGAATAGTAAACTTTTCTTACAGTAATCATAGAAAGAGTAACAAGCAATTACTGAGCTAAATTCTAGGGTCACTTCTCATCCACTTGCTTTTCAAACAGCCACTTCTTAAGAAGTTTTATAGATATATATATATATATTGAGAAGTGAATTACAAGGAAGGGCCTCAGCGTCTCACATAGTAAAACTCACTGTGGTGTGATTCCTATAACATCAGGCAGATTTCATGAGACATGCAGAAATCCTAGTCAGGCTGTAACACAGTGTTACTTCTGCTACTTTCTCTTAAAATGAATTTTCACTTCTGCAGGTTTTTTCACTTTGAGAAATGCTATGTGCATTTTTACATGTACATTAACTGAACATGAGCAAAGAAGGATTACATATAATGCCAGACACTTTGACAATGATGAGATGGCAGATCACAAGCTGGCTTACAGAATCCATTATCGACTGAGTAAAAAGAGCAGTTCAAGGCATTCCCTCCGAACAAATCTTTATCTCCTCCTTTGTTGGTGTTGACTGCAAACACTACTACGGAAATCTCTGGGTGGCAATTTCCTGGACGGCCCTGAAGGAGTTGGGCTGCACTTGAATCAGAACTTGAGTGTGGGTGGCAGGGCGGAGGGGGGAATGAAGCTACATGGCATGGCTGCACTTATCTTCATAGCTATTCATCCACCAAAGCAGTGACAGCATATAAAAGTGGCAAAGTGATTTCACAGTTCTAATCTGGTTTGTCGTAATTTTTTCCAAGCACTGCCTCAAAGCAGGCAGGGAAAGGAAATACACATCACTGCTTTGTTCTAGTTCATGACTAACCATGTTCAAAATGTGCAGTATTTTCCAGAAGTGAAGGTTTTATGACTTATTAGCTTTTCCATAACAGCACAACATTATCTACAGCTGACATAAAGAGAAGTGTGGGGTTTTTTTTAAGTAATGAAGATGCACCTAGTCACAGGAAGCGGTGTTTCAGACACACAAAAACACAGTTTTTTTTCTTTCTTTGCAGGAAATGTGCCTTTAGTTATGAAATTCACATTTCTGTCTAAACTCATAGATGGTTAGAAAAGAAAATCCATTTAATAGGGCAGGGTTGGGATAACATAATCCTGTGTAGTTACATTTGATCTGCTCTTTGTGGTCTATCACAGATTAATGATGAGGTATACTTAGGTAGGTATGAGTTTTGGCTGAAAACTAGTGCTTATCTGTGATGGAATTTGTCTATAAATCTTCAGATCTACAGCTTCAGAGACAGATACAATTTGTTTATCCTGCAACTAGCACCCTGATGCTCAGCTTGGCAGCAGTCTTCTTCCTGTCAAAGACAAATATATGAAAATCAGGAAGTGTGTGTTTTCATCAATCAACTTGTGTGTAATCATCAATTAAAGAGTTGTCAAGCTGAGATTTATGGTTGGCTCAATCAAGTTGGTATAAGGAGAGCTGTCTGTACTCTCTTACCCAGACTCATTTTTTAACCTCTCAAAGATAAATTAACTATATTAGCAAGGCAAACACAATGGATAAAAATTGGTTATCTTTAAGAAGATGAATGCAAATAAAGCCAAGTCATGCTTGACTGTGATGTGGAGTAGGACATAAGCAGAAACCTTTAGAGATAGCTGTTAGCAGAACAACTCTAGTGTTATTTCAGGATCAGGATGCAGACATCGAGAAAAGACATTTCTAAATTAGCTCTGGAGGGCTTTCAATCCCTGTACATTTGGCATGCTGCTACCTGTCAAACATTTATTAGCTGTTTGTATCTTAGTCACTTGTAAGTGTTAATATCCCATTACACAGCTTAATCAGTTCATTTTTAAATAATGGCAATTGATGCTTGAAGACTTGAGAATAGAAAAGTGAGACTTCATCAGAGCAGGATCTAAAAATGCCTGCCTGGAAAACATGTCTATGATAGAAGGACTTCTTATGAGATAAAAGTGTAGGAAAGTCAGTGGCTGGGGGTTGAAATGAAAGCAATTTAAGCTAGAACTAAGAAACAGTTTTTTAAAGGTGAATGCAATTAACTTTTTGAACTAGTTCCTTAAAGTCAGAGTGGATCATGTGGCCACTTGACAACTTTAAATTGAGATAAGCGTCAAAAATATATGCTGTAGTTCTGCCACAGCTTACCGGATTTGATGTAAAGTACCAAGGCAAATGATTCTATGACCTGTGTTATGTGAGAGGTCAGGCAAGAGCACCCTTATGGTCCCTATGGACCATAGAATCATGGCTTTTTAGAAGTGTGAGTGTGCAAAGCATTTACAAACACTATCTTCTTCTCAGAAAACCTAAGGGAAGTAGCATGACTCTGCAAGATAGGGGATGAAAGTGCAGCTCAGCTTCTGAACACAGATGTTAGATTCAAAGGTGAAGAAAATGGATTCCTGTGGTGATCCTTCATTTTATGTTCCCCGTAGTGCCGACCAGAGCAACAGAGGACACTTGAAAGCACCAGCAGCAGATCACGGGTCTGACTGAGTTTAGAAGATACCTATGATGTATCAGCTTTGAGCAACTCAGTGTTCTGATTGAGATGTGAGCTTTTAGGATTTCTATGTTTCATCTTACTCTAACTTAGTTACTAATATTTTAAAAAATGTCCCTCTAGTGTTGCAACCAGAAAGATGTGCTCAGGGTGCTTTGTGACTTTTGTTCATACTGATGAACACATAAATCAGAAGCCTCAAGAAAGTGGAGATCAATCCCACCTGTTGAACAGTGAAGCTGTGGCAATGAATGAGCAGCGATAGTGGCCTCACTGGTGAGCAGATCCCTATTTATCTCTTCATGATGCACTTAAGGGAATTCAAGATCCAATTAATATATTATTCTAAACTTAGGAACAATTCCAAAAATTTTGATATATCTAATCTCTCTTTTCATACCTTTTCCAAAATGCACAGCCATGTACTCATTTTCTTTAATTTTTATTATTCAAGCTAGCACTGACTTCAAACCAACCCAGTCTGGGTTATAGTGCTAGGCTGATAAAAAGTGATAAATGAGTAATGAAGGATGAAACTACTGAGTGTTAAGAGTTTCCTGTATACTCTGACTGAAGATCTCATCTGTCTTTCAAGGGCTGCCATAGGCACAAATGTTATTAACATAAGACAGGCGGTGGTTTTCCCTTTCCATCAAGAAGAAATTAAGGAAAACCTTGCCTAGACATGATGAATTTTGCAAAAATGGCTGCAATTCAACTATACAAACAATTATGGAATGTTTGTATGATCTCAGAGGTAGACACTGAAGGCTTTCATAAGAGGGCATTGAGCTGTTTTTAAGCTGAGACCCTGAAGGTAAGGTGGAAAGGAATATGAACCTCACATAGGTACAGAAACTCATGCATCAACACTCAGCTGCATTTACCATGATGTTGCACCACTAAAAGTTAGACCACGTGTCTGCAAGGCTGAGTGGGAAGCTGAAGCTCCTAATCCACCTACCCACATCCATGATTTCATAGAGGCTGCTATGCTGATGCCTCTGATGATCTTTTCTCCAGTTGTGTTGTGTGCAGGGCCTGTATCCTGCCTGGAATCCTGCCAAATGCAAGCACATGTAGGCTCTCGCCTGATCTGTGTGACAGTGTTATCTTATTCTCACTGGCAGTCAAGGCAACTTTTGAGTAGCTCTACTCCCTTTGGAGTGACTCCAGGTATACTTCTTTGTAGTGGTTCCCTGAGTGATGAAAATGTAATTCCAGTGCCAAAGCTTTACATCTAAGGAGTGTCCTGACCCCAGCAAGAGTCTGGAAAGGTGAGAAAGGCTGGCAAATGCTGAATAACTACTGGTCAATAAAGCTTTGACATCTCAAGCAGCAGAGAACAAGTCTAACAAAATACTGCGAGGGGAAATGTGCAAACGAAGCAGACAGGAAGATTTGTCAGTTTAAGAACTGAATATAATTCAGAGCAATAACAGAGTCCAACAGACAGCAAAGGCAGCATGTGCAGGCATGAGATTAGCCCGCAGTGATGGATGGGAGAGACACTTGCTTCCATTAGTATCTCTTCTCCTACAGTATCACCAATGTAAGAGGAAAAAGGTGAAAAGAAGGTGTCCATAACACTGCATCCTTGGATTTAGCATTTTGATTTATAAGCTTCCCTTACATGGCTATTTGAGAGGACAAGGAAGACATCACCTTTGGCCTATGTGGAGTAAGGATATGAACAAGTTTGGGATTTTGTTTAAAATAATTCACCCATTTATTAATTTCCCCAAGAAGTTTAATTGAAAAGTATTACACGGGAGTCTGAGTCAGCAGATAAACCAGGATTATATGATACCTGGTTAGTAGCCCATGAGAAATAGATGGCAAATGCTGTTTAAGATATGTAGGGAAAAATCTCTTAAATCTTTGACTTGGGAAAGAATTCTTCTTTGGTCCCCTAGACGTTGGGAGGTTTGTCTTTGCCAGTTACAGCTACTATATTCAATACACAGCTAATCACTGACATTTTTGTTAATCTTTGCTGTGGATCTTGGCTTTTTTAAAGTCAAAGACTTTTTCCCTTGTCTTAAACAGTGACTCCAAACATCCTTTATGTGGGAACATTAATTAAGCAAAATAAACATTTTGTACCTGCTAACATTTCACTAAACAATTTCCTCTTACCTTTAATGACATGTTGTAAAACACTTGAGTGATTCACCGAAGCGAAAATCAAGATAATGCAGGTAATTTTGTATACCCAAAGATAAGAAGAAGTTTTTCACCTCTGTAACAGACAGTATTTAAGCAGTGCTCACTGTCAGTCCTGTGAGAGTTCAGAAGTGTTTGTCATTTTCCCACTATAAAAAGTCTGTTTCCATTGTTTTATAAATTCTGCCAAAATAATTACTGTGAACTGCTAAAAATTAGCAGAAGGATGTATTAAGCCAGAAGCAGTCACTTGAAATTCTGTTTGAATAACCTTGCTTAGGCTGAGTTTAGAGGACAGGAGGTGAAACTGCTTGCAGATTTACAAACACCTTTGGTTTGTTTAACTTCAAAATAGTTTTGAGTATGCATTTTGCACATTTGGCAAGCACTTACATACTGGGAAAGCAAGGCTTCAGTGCAAGCACAGAAATGCTATGGTTTAAACAATACTTCCTATTTGAAATAATTATTATTTTCCAGTGTTTTTCCTTTCAGTCTGAAAATTTCTCTTTGTTTCTCTGTGTGCTGCTTAGGAAACACAATGATTTTTTTTTTTTAAATAAACATGCAAGCCTTTAGGATGTCAGTATAATACTGGCAGCAGGCGCCTCTTCTTGGCAACAACCTGTAAGTTAACAGCTGCATCCAGCACTCACTAAAGTTACTGAAGGGTTTTCTATCAACTTCAGTGGAGTTTTGTTCAGCCTTGATGTGCCTTTGACATTTGGCATCAAGGACAAGGCACTGATGAAACAGTCCAGACCAAACATTTAGACACTCCAGGGAAGGTGTGGTTAAGAGGAGAGCAATGTAGTCTTTTTATGTTTGTGTCTATGGGAGTGTTTGTCCTTTTCTTAAAGGGAGCTTGTTATTAACATTTTAAAAAGGAAAATATAACTGGGGAAATACAAATTCCTGCAAGCCTGACTCTCACCCATAAATGTAACATTTGTTCACTGAGTGGACTCCTCCTCAGGCCATTGCATGACATCTGTGTTTGACCAGTTTCTAAAAGTTTACATGGAAAATCAGCCAGGCACAGGCCTTTCAAACCTGCTCTGAGGGATCACAATTTCTGTGGAAGAAATTTTGATCTGCATACTTATCTCTTACACAGTATTTTGATTCTTTTAAAGTGTTTTACTTGTTGCATACACAATTTTTTAGACAATATTACCATGCTAAACACTCTGCCTGGTGCAGAAGCTGGACAAATATAGAATCTTCCACAACATTAAGAACTGCCCTCGAGAAAACTGGAAGCAAAGAGTTGTGTCAACCAGATGAAGGAAGAAATTAGATTCCTATGGACAAAGGAATGCAGCATGCTGGCATAAATGACACTATATGGATGATAACACTGACTGGCTATTTTGTTGCCCAAAAGAGACAAAGTTCCCAATCATTTATTTAGTTTTTTTTTAATCAAGGGAGATAGCTACTGAAATGTCCACTCCTTCATGCTATGATCAGACATGCTTCTCACTTCTAGGCAGGAAGGGCAGTGACTCCTTACTGGTATAGAAGCCACTGCAGCCAAGATGAGTGCAAGTTTATACCATCTTTGAGCTTCCCTAGAAGCTCTTCTATTATTTGAGACAATCAGATCATTATTCAGCAAACAAAAAGGAAATGCTGGCCAGCTGGAAGTACAAAATAAGACTTCATACATTTTGAGAAAAGAATAGGGGCTTTCAGATAAATTGCTTTTCCTTGCTGGGCCCTCTTTTGCTGTAGTTAATTATGAGTGGCATATACAAGAAAAGGCAAGCCAATAAGAAAAGTTTGCAGGCAACGCTAAGAAAGCGTCCTAATTCCTCTGGGCATTTTAGCATATTGTTGTACACCACTAACCACTGGTTTTCCAAGTGATCTCACCAGGGTACCAACAATGTAGATGTCTTCAATGGATGCTTGTTCAGGACTAATAATTAGAGTTTAAAGAGCAGTTGCCTATGCATTGTATCAGTTAAAATTAAGGCAAGCATTTTGTTCCCACAAGTGATTTGACTGGGGGCTTTTTTCTGCTGAGGAATGTATAACACAGAGTCCTGGTGAACAATAGGAGCCTGAGATCAAGACATAAGTTTCAGGATTGCTAATGTGGCTAAAAGACAAAAGAGTGTCTTTTCATGTCGCAAAGGTCGTGGAGCAGCAAAAATCAACATGCACACACAATGAACAGCCAAAATACATAAGCCTACTGAAAATAACAATTAATTCCTATCAAAGTAATTTATTTCTTATTCTCAAGGGAATTAGAATAATTGCATATGCAAGTCTTTAAAATATAGACATGTCTTTGCTTTAGGGAATGAGCACAGAAATACTGCAACAAAATATTTCCTTGAACTGCTGCTTTCTACAAAATAAAATGGAGCACAAAAGAGAAGGCTCAGTGGAAAACTCTGCCTGCTCAGAGGTAGCTTTGGTTAATGAATGAACCCTATTTCCATCAGTCATCTTGGTGAAGGCAAGGACAGAGTTAGGATGGATTATAATGCACATAGTGATGACCCTCTCCATGCGCTAAGTCCTTACCCTTGGCTGGCCACATTCCGTAGTGCGAGGAGAGGAAAAGAGAAAGGCCAGCATCTTCAGAGCATGACACATTCCACGCATTTTAGATCCACTCTTCACACCCCTACACTGACAGCTGTCTTGGAACCCACACGGTTCTTAGATGACTAATTTGAGGTGTGCTCAGTTTTACACTCACAGGAAAACTGGGACACCTGCTCTGAATGTTACCTGGGTTTTGCTTCTTTTTCAATAATTCTAACCCAGCATTGTTGTGAGGGTGCATGAAAGGATCCAAACTAGATATTGTTCATATTTATTATTAAACATCCCAGTGTAAATGTTTCTGGGCTATTTGAAGCAGAGCTCTGTTGGGAGGAGAGGGAGATTACCAGAGAGTACATTTTTTTTATGCTATGCTAACTGTCCCTACTACAAACCTTGTCTTGTATGCAATACAAGTAATATATAGATACAAGTTTACTAATTGTTAACTTTTTTCCATTACCAATCATTCATCATAAATGATATGAATATATTGAATTCACTGGAAGAATAAAGAAAAATGAAAGACAGAGGAGAAGAAAATCCAAAAATATGAAACTAAGTCGTGATGCAACTTAAAATGCTGAAAAATATTATTAGATTTTATACTTGATGCCACAAGTCTCTGGGTATGTTACTGATAAGCTATCTATTAATTAGAGTTATTAAGACCATACACTTGGACTTCTTTTCAAGATGATAGCATGGAATGATTAAAAATTCTGATTTTTTAGGTTTTTTTTCCAGAACAGTTGATGGACATCACTTGAAGACTGGTTATGGGAATTTTGCTGAACAAACCCCATCTGGCAGAGAATGACATTTTCTGAATTGTTTACAGCTTGAATCTGTCACATTAGGAAACTTTCATTTTGAAAAGAACTCCTTAAGAGGCAAAAATATAGCTAATTGAGCGTGCATTTCCCTGATTATTTTCTGTAAAGGCCTACCATAGGTCAGGCTGTTGCCCCCTACATTAGCTACTCTGCTTGTGATTTGCAAAGGCAGAACTGAAAGAAATGTGATGGGTCCTTCAGAAACCATCAGATTGTCCTGGCAGCTTGATCCTTTGGAAATGATTGGTTATATAAAAATGGAACATTAAAAAAAAAAAAAAAAAAAAGAAAGCTCTGAACTCTAATAACTTTTTTTTTTTTCACTGGGCTAAAGTTGGCAATGACATTATTGTTCTAACCTGAGATGCATCTTACATGTTTTTACTTTGGAGACATTTTTTTGTAATCTCCTTGAATATTTCTATAACTCTGTATTCCTACTATAACTGATACTGACACAGGAACTCAATGACTTGAACTCTTTCTGACCTCTAGTTCCTTCCTGAAGATTCTTGCAAAAAAGATCAGTGCTACAGCCTTTTAGATCTGTAAAAATCTCTGCACAACCTTAAGGATAGGTGAGAGCATCTCCCAGGAAACAGGCATCAGTCTGGAAATGCTAATGATGAATATTAGCAAATTCCTATCTCTGCATCTATCTACTCCAGTATGTTTCCTAGATCAGAGGTGAGGAATTTAGTATAATCTGGATCTGATGGCTACAAGTAATTTTTTTCTGTAGCTCACTGTCTGTGTTCCCTGGGTTGTGAACTCAAAATGCAGCGTCAGATTCTGAATCCTCTGCCTGCCAAGGTGTTACCTTTTCAAGAGGTGTTTCTCCCAGCTGTGTGATTATTTTTTCATGTAAACTCAGACAGATTAATATATATCCAATATATATCTTATCTTATATACAGTTTACCTATTCAAGAATTAAAATCGGGTGCATATATAGTCGATTAAGTAGAAATTTTGGCAGGCTATATAATCTTTGAGCAGCTAGGAATTTTACCCAATTATTTTTTATTTCAAATAGAAGCTGGTAAGTGTCTTAAGGCCAGTTTCTTATTCTTTGTAGGATTTTTTTTCTAATTCTCTTTTTTGTCAAGAAACTAAACCCATAAGAGTAGCCACTCTGACATAGGGGAATGCATGTGGGGAAATCATCCCCTCTGTAGAATAGATAAGTGAGAAGAAGTGTTGCTGCAGTGGTTGTGGGTGTGAAATGAAGTATTCCAACTGGAAAGAGGTGTCTGGGTTAGAGAAAAAGAACAAAGTTATAACTAGATGACTCCAGCTGTGAAACAAATAGGGAGCCTGGATGTGAGGAAACTATCCTGCTCAGATACCTGCTGTGATCAAGCCCTGAGTTCTTAAGAGGCACCCAGTAAACAAAAATTTTCTCTGCTCTTAACTTTGGTGTTTTCTGGTGAATATTTTTCTCTCTGCTGCAACTTTAGGGATATTCCTTCTACCGTCACATGCTCAGCCCTGCCTCCTCTGATTCCCAGTGGCTTCTAATCTCCTAATGTATCCTCCTGGACCATGAGAAACCAACCCCTGCTCTTTAATTCTTACAGGGTGTGTGTGTGAGGGAGCACAAGACAGCAACATTTAAGAATTTCTGGTCTCCAGAAATCTCCTTGTGCCTAAAGTAGCTCATAAAAGTAAGTGTGAACAGAAAAGGGTGGAGTTTAAGTTTGAGAGGACAAGTTTCTTGATTCTTAGGACAATGTTTCTACTGGATAGTTCTCGTCAAAGGTTGAAGTATTGTCCTGGATCCCATTACTTTCTAAGGACATTTCACCAGGACCCTCAATAAGAGCAGGAATGTTTTGAAGAGATCAGAATGTGCCAAGAAACATTTCCTTGAATTTCTGTGCAGAGTTTTTTGAATGATGATATACATATGGCATCATTTCACCTGATACTTTCTGGAATATTAGCAAAAAGAGAGAATTAAAAAAAAAGTCAAAATTCTTTCATCTGCAAAGAGCCTATACAGAAGAGTATATTTTCACTGGGAGGAGAAATGGTACAATACATGACCTGGAGGAACTGTACAGAGTGCATATAACTGTGTTAAGTGCTGTTCAGTAACATTTTTCAGTGACTGCTTTCTTGAAATAAACGATGAGGTGTTACTGGCATTTTGAGTTGATGGACCACTTTCAGATTGGTGCAAAATTGTGAATAGGCTAGTTATAGTTTTCTTTGGTGGAAAGACTATGAAATCTGCAATTAGAACGTCACCTGTAAGAAAATCTGTTAGTTAACACAGAAGATTAAATCCCTAAATTTGGTGATTTGACATTTTGGCCAATGCTTGGTACTAAATTTCTTAGGCAAACTATCTGTGGGAAAAATGACTCTTGAATTTTATCCAATAAGATCAAAGAAAGGAGCTGGAATTACGACAAATGCTTGTCTATTTCTTTCCACAATTGTAAGAATCTGGTAGATTTTTATTCTTCTGAGCATCAAATAAGGTTATGTCCTCTTTTTCTCTCAAAGAGCTATTGCAGAAGTTGAATCTGAAACAGAGCTTTGACAAAGTATAAGCTATTATCTCCATAAATAAGACTGTCTGTGTATGCTGACCGAAATCAATCCAGGGAAAAAGAAGGTGCCAAAGCCACAGCTAATATTCAAGTCGACAGCCCAACATTCTACTGAATTTGTAAGTGGTTGTTAAATGAGAAACAATTAGCAATTGTCACTGTCGAGAGAAATAAACCATTAAGTAAGGCTATCTACTGAATATGCCTACCAATGGAATGAGAGCACTGAAGAAAGGATGGCTGCCTGTGAAGGCAAACCTTTTGGCACACACTCCATTAGCAGATCTGATTAAAAAAAACCCAATACTTAGGACTAAATGCTTCTTGTTGTATAATGCCTTTGAGTACTTTTAATAGCTTTTTCTCTTTCATATTTGGCTAATTAAATAAGCCCACTTCATCTCTCAGGGGTTAATTTCCTTTCAGTTTTCTCACTCTGCAAATGGTTCAGGAGGATCTAACTGACATATTTTAAGTCTGCAAGGTATTGGAACACTTATTTTATAAAAAAAGTTTTATAAAAGCGTCACTTTTTTTTTGGTATCCCAATTGCAGCTGAATTAATTTGTCTGCTGGGTCTTTCTTGTGTGCTATTCACTCACAGAAGTGAATAGCTAGAGTTACAGCACGCAGGTTACCAGCACTGAAATAATTTAGAACCTTTGTGTCATTATTAACAAATCCAGACTTGCCAAAGCCCGTTCCTGCTGCTTTTCTCACTTCATTTTGCAGCACAGCTGTTTTAAACTTCCTAAAAGGATTCAAGGCTGATCAGCTGGTATTTATTGGCTTCAGAGAATATGCTAGCAGTACATACTTTTGATGCTTAAGAAAAAAGCAATGTTTGTTATTAAACAGTTTTGGAAAATATTTTAACTAGAGTTGAGAGGGTGACAAATAGCTTCTTTAAGAGAATGAACTTTAAAGGAAGTTTTTTTCTGTTTCTTAAAGGAATGCTTCTTTTGAAAAGATCAGATTTATAAACCTCTTGAAGAGCCAGTACACCAAAAATGCTTTTGTTACTTCATTGGCTACTTGAGATTTCTCTTTTAAGTAGTTCCCAAAAAGAAGACAAGAGGGGGATATGTTTTTTCAAGTGGAACTTTTTCACTTGTGAAAGGTGAAGGAAGAGTGAGGGTGAAGCACAAAAATATGCTGCATTCTGTAAACACGATATTCCAAAAAGATTGTCAGGAGTCCCAGCTAAGGAAATATCCTGGAACACCAATGCTATGGAGAAGGTGATCAAAGCAAAAGCTGGGTAGTTAGGATGAGGTTTGCTGCCTATTTTTTACCAACTGCTTCCCAAGTCTTTCTCAAGAAGGCAGCAGGACCTTGGACAAATCAGTAGAAGTTCCCTTCACCTCTGCTGTCTGGTGATTCTGTTTTTACTAGCTGGTAGTGCCAATTATCAGCTATTTATGTGGGTAATTTCAAAAAGTCCCTAAACAAGAAGAAGAAAATGAAAAGGATTCAGCTGTTACTCTCATTACCTGACATACTCAGTTCAAATGTTAACAATAAAGAGAAATCATGACATACAAATCCAAATAACATGGGAACTGATTGTCTGTCCTAATTAAATCCTTTCACCTGGGTGTGTTCAGTGTTTTTTAATGTTAAGCCCATGTGCTTTTAATGACCTCTGCCTTCTATTCCAATGAGGAGAATACATTTTTTTAATCTTCCTCATATTTTTTTTCACATTCAGCATTTTATCAAGTGATTTTTTTCACATACATCAATGAAAGTCCTTAATTACGCTGGTTTTCATAAGACCAGCAATACACAATAGAAATTATGAAAACCAGTGGGGTCTAATACATGCTTAGTTGACATGAATAACACAGAAGATAAACCACTCTAAGAGAAATGAGTGAATGATTTTCATAAAACATTGGGAATAGATGATCATAGAATCATTTAGGCTGTAAAAGCCCTCTAAGATCATTGTCTAACTTCCATCACTGCCAAGACCATCGCTAAACCATGTCCCTAAGCATGATATCTGCACCACCTTCAGCAACCACATTCAACCACCTCCCTGAGCAGCCTGCTCCGATACTTGTGGCCCTTTCTGTGAAGAATTTTTTTCTCCTTTTATCCAGTCTCAACTTTCCCTGGTACAACTTGAGGTTATTCTCCCTTTTCCCATTGCTTGTTTCTTGGGAGAAGAGAATGACCCCTACCTCATTACAGCCTCTTTTCAGGCAGCTGTGGAGAGCAATAAGGTCCCCACTGTGCCTTCTTTTCTTCAGGATAAACAACCCCAGCTCCCTCAGTCACTCCTCACAAGACCTGTGCTCCAGACTCTTCACAAGGTCCTTTGAACATGCTCCAACACCTCCATGTCTTTCTTGTAGTGAGGGGCCCAAAACTGAGCACGGCACTCGAGGTGAAGCCTCACCAGTGCCAAGTACAGAGGGTCAATCACTGCTCTGGTCCTGCTGGCCACGCTATTGCTGACACAGGCCAGGATGCCTTTGGCCTTCTTGGCCGCCTGGGCACACACTGGTTCATACCCAGCCAGCTGTTGACCAGCACCCCCAGACCCTTTTCGGCTGGGCAGCTTTCCAGCCACTCTGCCCCAGCCTGTAGTGCTGCAGGGAGTTGTGTATTGGGTTTGTATGGCCAAACCTTGGTAGCAGGAGGGGCTACAGGGGTAGATCCTGTGAGAAGCTGCTAGAAGCTTCCTCCATGTCTGCCAGAGCCAATCCCTGGCAGCTCCCAAGATAGACATGCCTCTGCTCAAGGCTGGGCCAATTAGAAATGATGATAACAGATTTAAGAAGAAGGAAAAAAAAGTTACTGCACAGATGTAATTGCAGGCAGAGAAGAGCAGGGTGAGAACACGTGAGAGGAGCAGCCCTGAAAACTCCAGGTTCAGTGCAGAAGGAGGGACAGGAGGTGCTCCAGGTAGCAGAGCTGAGATTCCCCTACAGCCCATGGTGTGGACCGTGGTCAGTCGGGCTGTTCCCCTGCAGCCCGTGAAGGACCATGGGGATGCAGAATTCACTGGCAGCCCTTGGAGGAGAACCAAGCTGGAGCAAGTGGGGGCCTGAGAGGAGGCTGTGACCCATTGGTCTGCAGTCATCATATCACCTACCAGTCCTCCTCTGTTCACAAGCACCAGGTCCAGCGGGGCACTTTCCCTAGTTTGCTCTCTCACCAGCTGTGTCAAGAAGTTTTCTTCCACACACTTCAGAAACCTCTTAGACTGTTTGTTAATCAAGCCTCATAGCAGTCTCTGATATGTAAAACATGATTGCAGTCAAACTTAAATGACATGCCTGAAGGCACTGTGCACTCTCAAATATGTATAGAGTATGGGGAAAGAACAATTCAGACCTGGTACAATGCTTCTGGGTGTACACACGTTGCACCCCGCTCCTTGGAGCTTTTCATCTTATGCTGGGAAAACCCTGAGTAGTCCCTGTGGAGTAAGTCTGTCTTGGCAGGGAGAAAGGGCAGTGTAATTCCTGAATTTTTGTCATGAATATGCTGCAATATTTTCTCTTTTCCAACCTAAAGAGCCCTAAAAGAAGCACAGGACTTAATTAAATGTGAATAAAAGTGCTAAAAAAAAAAAATCTGGTACTGGGTCCACTGCTTTAAACCATGTGAAAAAGGTCCAGCCTCACTTGGGTTTATTTTAGAGAAAAAAATTGTGCTGTAGTGCTGGAAAGGAAACCTACATGTGCTTGTCTCCTAGTTATGAGAGACAGAATGGGGGAATGGAGACAAATAAAATACATTCTTCTACTAACTTTTTGCTTTTAAAACATTTTGCTAGCATACTTATGAATTATTAACATATTTCTGACTATAAGGTTTCCTTTGGAATCTGTGGAAAGTCTCTGGTTTCTTCAAATCCAAAGTGGCTAATGTCACAATTACAGGTTTATAGTAAGTTCATTACATAGTGATAGCTGAAATAAGTTCTTCCATTTTTTTTTTTTTGTTTTCTTCCCTTAAATGATGAATCACATATGCTTATGTATCTCCAGGCAAACACAGGAACGTAAAAGAAAAACCCAGCCCTAAATCCTCTTCTCTCCTGGTCAAAACTGCTCAGTTTCAGCAAGCCAAATGGAAGAGTGGAGTTCTTACCACCATTTTAGGGAGGAAATTTGTGCAAGAACATAATTTTATTCTAACTGTATGAAGCAATGTGTCTAGCGTGAAACTCAATGCAATTATGTACTGTCTATGAAATATTTGAACACAAAACAATTACTTTTGTATGGAGCAATTTAACTTCAAATGCAAAAGGGATCAAAATATACTTTCCTGATTGAATTGCCCACTTTTTTCCCACAATATTCAGTATAATGAACCAATCTTCCTCAGCACAATAATGTAAATCTTAAATTTAAATTAACTGTATGAAAGTTTTTCTCCCTCAAACCAGTTACATTTTTTACCCTTACTTGTAAATTTCTTTGGGCTTTTAGAGAGAAAGCAAGAAACAGACTTCCAATTTTCAGCTTTAATTCATTAATGGCCAGTTTTGTCCTATTTATTCCTGTGCCAGCATTGTCTTTCCCTCTCTACTACTGAGCTGTTTGTATTCTATGAGGAAAAGTCACGTTCTTTTTTATCCATTGTTTTATTACATTAAATAAGCCAAAGTCTTTTTCATATGATAGGTTTACTTTTTCCTTGCTTACTCTAAACTACAAATTCCTTCATTATGTTTGTTATAAAAATATTTTCTGAGAAACCATAGCAGTTATAGTTTTTTTCAAAGTTATGATGCACGAGGAATGGAGTAATTGCTTTCCTCCTAAGTATTCTTACGTGCTAATGTGTTATTTACTGTTGTGCAAGAGTTTGGGAAATTGTGAAACAGTGATTCATCCAGATGTTCCCAAGTATTCCTAATCTGATTAAACTAAAGGTTATCACATCTCTTGCCAGGTTTTGTTGTCCTCCATTTACCTGCAAGAGCTTTTACCCCAGAAGCTGTAGAAATTTTATCTTGTGAGTTCAAATTCACTGCCTAAATAGTAACAAAAAAAATCCATTGAGAAATTCAGTCTCTCCTCACTCTTCAGAGAGCTCTAAGTCACACTCTTTGAGCAGAGTTAAACTATTAGTTTGTGATCATAATTGTTGCCTTGAATGAATTATTAAGGTTACAGTACCCTGAGTGTGACATATTGCTCAAAATTAGATCTGCTAATATAACCACACATGGTGGAGCACCTGCACTGTGTGGCTTACTAACAATTCAAAAGAGATATCAAAATTTTCCAAAAGCTATCAAATTACTTACTTCATGACAATTTCTGTTAGGACAATCGATATGAATTTTTTTTTCTTTTTTTTCTTTTATTTTAAATTGCCTGGCATTCACCTTGATCTAATTCTTGGCCTTAGAGAAGTGCTCAGAACTTAAAACAAACCTAAACAGATATTTATTCAAAGGTATATATGTATTGTGTGCATGATAATTCAAAAAAGTTATTTCAGAAATCTCAAAAAACTACCCCAAACCGTTCTATAAATAAGCCAAAGCTTTCTATATTTATTTTAAAAGACTAAAGTGCATTTCTCACTCTAGTGTCTGAGATTAAAAGTGGTCCTTTATCTGATGTTAACTGTATGAATTCTTGCTTATACTGATACTTCTGGAAATAATGGATTTACAAATCCAAAAAGCTCTGCTTTGGAGAGACTTAATTTAAAATATTTTTTTTAATATTTATTTCTCTAGGAGGCATGAAAGTATTTCTTCTTTAACAGAAGAATTAAATGAGTATTTAAATGTTTATTTGAACACAAATGTTTTAGAATTGCTATTACAGGTGAATAAGCATAATAATTAGTCTCATACTATATTTGAGCATTTAGTCTAAATATCTGTAAATGAATTAATGTGGACATTTTAGCCTTAAGTACAGAAGACAGGAAATAAGGCTACATTCTCCAATATGTGCAAAAGCAATCTCCAAGAGCACTACGATGGTGGAAAACATTAATGCAAGTTAGCATTATCTAACCGAATAAGATTAATTATGCATATTGTGAAGTACTGAAGTCAGCGATGTAGCTTACAAGTTGGAGTTGGAATTTTACAGCATACAGATAAAAAACGAGACATTTTAGGGAAAGAAGAAATAGTTGTTTTGGGAAGAGATCTGTGACATCTGTCCTTTGTCTTGCAACCATACTAAATAGAAAGCATATAATCTTGCCATAAAGCCTACAGAAGCTACTAAAAGTCTTTCTATCTGAAAATTTATTTGACAATCAGTAACAAGGAAAGTTAAGTTTATGTTTTGTTATTTTTTACTACGTGAGCATATGCTAGATGTAATAAATATATTACCTTTCATAATTTTAATGTGTTGGTTTAAAAGGAGAAATAAAATTGAGGAGCAAGTGTTTAATAGGCCTGATTTTATTAGTGCATTTTATCTAATAGTTTACAATAATTTATATGACATTATGTGTCACTAATTGGCATAGTACTTTAAAGACAAACTTTACATCTGGAATTGGCTGTACTGAGTAACGGAGTTTAATGTCAAGAAAGATGCAATAAAACAGAGAAAACTAAAAAGAGCCTTTCCCCTTCTAATAAATCCAGACAGAGTCCTGTTTCTGTTCCAGTGACATCAGAGCACTGGACTGATACCAAGTCATTCTAAAAAACGTTTTTAAGAAACATCTCTCTACTCCTTGCAGACACAAGATGGAAGAATACATCGCATAAGAATACATTTTAGAGCAACGAATCAAATAAATAAGCAATTAAACATTTTCCCACAAACTAGAATCAGAACTGCTTACGTTGTTGCTTGATTTATGGACATGTATTGAAATTTCGTACAAAACAAGCCATTGTGTCTACTTTTACAAGCTAATGAGCAGCGTGTGACTGTTTCTTCTATTTCTTAAGGCTATAAAAAGTTTCATTTAAAATACTTTGTTTATTGCATGTCACATTTCATTCCATATGGGCTTATGCTGGGCTGTATCATATCAAGATGACTTCCAACTGCAACACAAAACAGAGCAAGCCAATAGGCTAATATCTACCAGCTTCTCCCTTCTTGAGCTTTCCCACAAGATTTAAGTAGATTTGAATTTTGTTTCTATCTGGAGGACACCTTTAGGTGCATTTGGTAAGAGACTTGGGCTGTATTCACATTCCGCTGGCTTTAATGTAAGGGTTGAGAGATTTATGGGCCCTCTCTGCTGGAACTTGTCAACTTTTCACCTGCAGTGGCTTCTTAAATCATTTTAACCAAATGAGTTAGGTTAGCAAAGATCTGTTGCTTAAACTAATTAATTTGATTTTCCTGGAACACTTTATAAGACTTTCAAAAAATGCAGTCCAGGTGAAAATGGTGATTTTTAAAGGGAAACAGAGAGCCAGCTGCTGCCTCAGGGAGGTGGTGTGCTAATGCAGCTGCTGACTATGGAGGGAAAAATTATCTAAGAGATTGTGAATACCCACTAGGTATATAAAAGTTTCAGAAATCCCATCACATTCATATTTACATAAATTAACGCAATTAAAATATTGTGTTCAGATGTAAATACTTCCTTCAATGGGAACATGCTAAGATGTTTAAATATTTCTGTGAAGAATCATGAAGGTTCCTCGACAGACAAAAAAAATTGAATAAAGAGCCATTATCCAGAAGTCTATGCTGTTCTCCTCAGTCCAGAATCTAAGGTGATAGCACAGCGCAAACACTATTTGTTTTAAAATTTGACTTTAAATATTTATTTTTTATAAGGCAAGATAAAACCCTAGAATGCTAGGAGTCTAGCCAATAGGTGCAAAATTTTCCTTAACCATATTGACTTTTTGTTTTCATTCTTGTTCTGACTGTTGTAGTAGAGGACTGGGGATAGGGGGTTAGGTTGTCTGGGTTTTTTTAAGAAAATATATGTAGATGTAAATATTTTTATTACCACGGGCTCTGTTCCTCATTTCACAGTAAAATATTCCATGTGCATAACTCCTTGGTCATGCCTTTGAAATTGCAATGATTTGACAGCAAAAAAATAGCATGGGTCGACCGCATTTTAAATCCACCTCTGCTGAATATGGAAGTTATTGCCACCGTAAGGGAATTCATATCCTTTGCAGCACACGTTCACTGTTTTGCACTGGTAGATGACTTGCCTGACTTTTTTGGTTTTTTTTCCTTCCCCATAAAATGTCTGTGTCAATTTGCAGTTCAAAAGGAACCACGCTATTACGAATCTTTTCAGCTTGTCTTTATTTTTAGTTTTAGACTAACTAGTGCCTCGTAATACAGAAAAACTAATTCCAGACATGAATTTTGTACACATGTTTTTCTTATTTTCCATTCATATTTGCTCTTTCTAGTAATAACCAGCTTGTCTTTTTAGATGTTCGTCAATTCACAGATTTTAAGCTGTTAAAGATGGGATGATTCCATGAAAGTTTATGCATAAATATGTCTACTTTCCAACAGGATCATACTGATCTTGTTGGAGTCATATCCCAAATGGCTGACACTGTTTTACAGTAAGAGTATTGACAGTAATGACAGCCATATTTCTGGTGGTGCATTGTTACACTTTTGAAGGAAAATCATCCCATAATAAATGGGGCTCATCAATAAAGCTGCCATGAACACAAAAAATGATCTTACATGGCTTTTCATGATCTTGTAAAATGTAGGGTCTGGCTTCTATTCTATTCCTCCTTTGAAAAAAAGTAAATTTGGAGTAAGAATTTTCAAAGCTTTCTATATCTTTGGCACACCAGTGTATTTTATTTTGTATCAGAGTTCAAGCAATCAGAATTAAATTTGTGTTAAAAAAAATTTCAACACCTCAAGCCAACCCCAGAATTCTTACTATTTTTCCTAGCCTAAAATGTTCCCTGAGTTCTTCTCATTCCAGCTTCTTCCAAACGAGAACGAAATCGACCAAAAATGTCTGAAGAACTGAGAATCTCAAGCTCTGAGTAGCTAAAGAAAGATTTCTTTAAACAAGATGAGTGAACTTAAAAGCCATTTAAACATATGGTGAAACAGTTTTCATGATGTGCCTCATTCCAGATGCATTAAAGGGAGCTGTTCCACTGACTTCATTGGGTTTGAATCAGGCACTATTAAAGGTGCTTAAAAAATGGTTTTAAAATCAATGCCAACTAGTGGGGCTCCTTTCCAAATGAATGTGATGTGGTTTGTCCAAGAAAGTTAATTTATTCTCAATCAGACGCCCAGTTTCATGCATTCAAGTCTTCCCATGAACATTCTGGGTTGGACCTTCAGGCATGTATCAGAACAATTCCATTAAGGTCTATGTGTCTGTGACAATTTACATCTGGACCATACTTTTGGAACCCGTGTTCTAAATCTTTGGAGATTTTCTCATCATGTCTCAGTGTATTTCTCTTATTTGGTTTTTATAGTATCAGTTGAAGTGAAACACCATGTCCAGGAAAACAGCCTGAACTGAACTCCTTTCTAAACGTGAAGAAAGACAATGGAAGTTAATTGAGGGTCAATGCACATGGAAAAATTTTTCAGGAGAAATGTGGATATCAAATTTTCTCTATTAAAATTCCTTCATGCAAGAGAGATTGTTAAACTTCAGACAGCAAATTTTGTGTATGCATTGACAAAAATATTGAGTGCTCCCTTCTGGCTTGTTTCACCAGGATAGATCTCTGATGAGATCAGTCAGTCAGCAGTGTGTGAACTTCAAATAAATATCAGATAAAAACCTTGTGTTGCAGAACACATCTTTGCTTGCCTTGAGTAGGTGGGTTTCTGTTTTGTTTGTTTTTTTAATACAACATTAATCAAAACATTGTCATACTATAAAAACAATAAGCATTCTTTCTCTCTTTTCCAATTTAAAAATATGTCTAGACAAGAAATAAAAGCTGCTCATAACTTTTGGATGCCAGTCCTTAATTTGTTCTAAGAAGTCGTCTCATAAATACACATCTGTTTCATTCTTCACAAGTTAGGAAGCAAAGGAATAATAAAGAGATCATCAGTTTGAAACCAAACAAAAATTCCTGCAATCTTAGTTATTTAAAGTTCAAGTGTTAAAACTGGCTCAAACAAAAAGCATGCTGCCATTGCTTATTACAGATTCCTATAAAAACAGAGAAGAGGAAAGGAGACAGTACAGTTATGGGATTTATCATGTCTGCTGGAGTCACCAAATTGGATGAAGTTTGGCAGAAAGGCCTTTGTGTTCAGTAAGTGCCAGAATTAGCATTAATTCGACAGGAAGATGCAAGCCTTACAAAATCAACATTCTTCAGATGTGCATGATAAATGGCATTCAAAATTAGAAGTTTAAAATGCATTTGCTGAAATTTCACTTAGATACAGGTTTGGAAAACCTGTGACCAAATTGTACATTTGACTATCATTCATTCAAAAAGGTGTTTGACATTTTTTTATAAATATGTACAAATGTATTTTGTCTCATACTGATTTAGTACACGTTAAAAAGGTAACTTTTGAGTTAATTATTTACAGACCTTAAGTTTTCTGTCTGGAAGAAATTATTACAGCAATCTAATTTATGTGAATCTTAAGCTGAAAAAAAATGTAATCATGACACTGATAAGAGTTTTCATTAAAGTAATTTGCTTAAACAATACGGAGCAGTTGTTAGAGTTGGGGTGTGTTTGCATTTCAGTGAATTATTTGCAAGTGAGAAAGCAGAAAATAATTTCGAACTGTTAGATTACAAAATATTTTTAGATTAAAAACACCTTAATGAAAAACAAAACACACTAGCTGGGAGTCACAGTATATCTAGCTGCCCCCTGTCACTCTGTGCAATGACCCTTCTCATCTCCTCAGAGAGTTGTTTACTCCTAAGCCCATGGCTCCAAGAAAGATTTCTCTTTTCCAGTCCACAGGTTAAGAAATTCTATAGGCTGAGCTTCCCTAAAGTATGATAAATGTCATACTTTATGGGATGCTAGTCCTTCAACAAGGAAGATGGGAATTAGCATAGAAAGCGCAGGGTGCTCACACGTAAAGAATAAAAGGGAGCAAGTGGGTTTAGTAAAGGAAATTTTTTGTATGAGCACATGGCAGATCTAAAGGGATCCTAACTACCCCATCAACACTGTGCAAGGAGACATTTCCTCCCACACAAGGGATGGGATTAGAGTGACCCCAGCCAGAAGAGGCCAACAAGAAGCTGTCAGTGCAAATGAGTTAAGGCAGCAGTGCAGACTGACAGTATTGTGATAGATGATGTTTTCCAAGCCGCCTTCTAATGTGTTAGATGTTCCCAGAAGCCTGAATAGGCTTAAGACGTGGTATAATTGTTTCTTATTGTGTTTTCCATGCAGTAATATTTTTCCTAGGTTGCTTTCCAAACACAGAAACTTTTATTAGAGCTATCATTGCCTGTTTCTACAAGAATGCGACCTACACCTCCTAAGCTCACCATTGTCAAGCAGGGTAAGTTTCTGTAATAGTCTTATTTTCTCAATCAAGGAATAATGGTACTTCAACTTATTATTCACTTAGTCTTAAAATAATTGGATTCTTTCCAATTAGTACACAGTACAATTTGGTCACAGGTTTTCCAAACCTGTATCTAGATGAATTATCAGCAAGTGCATTTTAAACTTCTAATGTTGAATGGATTCTTTCATTAACATTCTCCAGACACTGTGTACTGAGTCTGACAATAAACTTTGACATGTCCCAGCTTGCACACTGATCAACACTTCCATTTTAAAGGTGCCTCTGCTGAAGTCACAGCTCACTGTTAACTCAATCCTCATTATTAAATAGAGTTTTGAAAGAAAGCTCTGGCCAGTAGCCACCTCTCATCTGCAGGTGTTCTTTTCCTTTGGAAAAAATTATCTTTTTTACAATTGCTCTCTACAGTGTTTAAAATAGTTCCAAGCAGCTAAATGAGGAGAGAAAAATCACAAAACACTGAAGAGAGTGGAAAAGGCAGAAAAAGATAAGTTCTGGAAACATTCTGGAGTCAAGACTGGGAATTTTTGAAGGTGTGTGGGATGGGAAAACAGATGAAGAAAAGTATGTGGGGGGATGGGTTCTTTTTTTTGTTAGTTTGTTGAGGGAGGTTGTTGGTGGCTTTCCCTTTGTTTTTTTTCTTTTTCTATATCTGCTTTACAGCATGAATCTTGCTCATGCAGAAGGCACACTGGGGGGAGACATAAAGAGTCGCTCCTGCTCACTGCCTAGCCTTCCAGGGACATAGACTATGATTTCCCAGAACTCAAACTTCATTTGTGGGTGAGGTAATTTCAGGCGTGAACCCGTGTGTGTTTAAGAGTTCCACTGTTAACTGAGGTGTCCATACCAGTGCAAGCATTATCACTCAGCCCCATGGACCAGATATTCAACTTGCCAGTTCCTTCATGTACTTGTGAAGTTGCACTAACAATTATGCCTTTCCATGTCCAGCAGTGCAGACACTTGCAGCCACACTTGACTTGCTCTTCAACGCTGCCAGTACACAAGTGGGAGATCTGGCACTCAAACATTCACAAGATAAACCCCACACACAATACCACATGTTTGCACAGGTGTGGAGTCAGTCAAATCTTCAGCCATATGTACTTGAAGGAACAGTTTTGTACACAAATATCTTCAAAGGCCATGAAAAGTCTTGAATTCAAATACAGTTGTCCTACTTCAGCACTAAGACAATTTCATTTACTTGCATAAACTTAATTGATGGCATAGCCTGGGAATGGAAAGACATAAAACAATTGCAAAATATTTTAAAAGGTCTTATAATGCTCGTTGGCTAAAAACAGTAATGTGCATTTTGTATCACAAAGCTTTCTGCCTTTTTTCATCTCTCTATACACTTTGCGACTAAATAAACTCATGAGTCCATTATATACACTTATAACAGCCCACTTAAAACAGTGAATAAAATCACTCTGAAGCTGAGACATGTCAAGACACTGCTCACCTCTTACAGATTTACCTAGTATAGACTTTATGAACCCTGGTTACTGTGTATGTTTTCCTCCCTCTACCTTGAAACAATAACTACTGTTTACAATAATAATATTTTTGTTCTGCAGATGGGCCTCCTTGAAAGCAAATAATATGTTTGTAGGGCCATGTATGAGCTCCAAGTAGAAGTTAGTTTTCAAAGAGAGTTGCAGTTCCAGTCACATATCTACCTTGCTGTAAAACCCAGCCCTACCAAACCCAAACTCTACATCTAAACAACCTTGCATTTTTGTAGCAAACGGTGGTGAGGGTCCAGATGAAAATGGAATGCAGATCTTGATATCAGTGCCATAGTTTTCTTTTATCTCTACTTCAAAAATGTTTCCCTGCATTTTTGTAACCATTTAGCACTTCTGTACTTCTGTCAAACCAAATAACACCTAAATATCTCAGCTCTATTCTCCCACTGCATGTTCAGCTTCAAACAATAGCTCCAGAAATTTTGAGGAGAAACCCTTACGAGAGGGGAAAAATTCCACTATAAGTGATCACTGACACACTCAGTGAAAAGAAAAATGTGTGTGTGTGTGTGTTCATTTCACATTCACGTGCATGTGCTGCTGTGAGAAGCTGCTAGAAACTTCCCCTATGTCTGACAGAGCCAATGCCAGCTGGTTCCAAGACAAATCCATTGCAGGCAACATATGCATAGAGAAAGGCAAAAATTGCAGGGATTGGGAAGAAAATATTAGGGGACTAGTAAGCTTTTTTGTTGCTTATTAGGTACAGCACAGCTCATAATTAGCCAAGAACTCATAAGAAATATCCTCAGATGTGGAAGTTAGTGCACTTAAATTAAATTAATGGATAGAGATTGTCAAAGGGATTCTTTTAAATAAGAGAGAGACACGCACACACAAAAAAAATCTGCAACTTTTCTCCAAATTGAGGAAAATCTTTTAAGATAAGGCTCCACATCTTCACAACAAAATAATAATAAAAATTATCATTCAGGAAAGGACTTGGCACAGAAGAAATGCTCCCACATAAAGAATTACCTGTTATGTAGAATATCAAATTCAGTTAAAAAATTCTTCATCCACAATGAAAAGAACAATAAAGCACAAGTGATTTCATATATATATAAGGAAGGTGGTACTGAGATTAAGGCTAATCTGCAGATGGCCTCCAAGATCCCTTGTCTTCAGTTTCAAAAGCAGTAAATGTAACTGGTCCGAGGGTTCCTTTCAAATAAATAAGCAAAACTACATTGAAAATATCTGTTTGTACCATCTACTTAAAGGCCAGACAAGCCACTTTCTCAACGCAAAGAAGGATACAACTATCCAGTCTAGTTTCCAATGAGAAAAATCAGTTAATGAAGACACTGTTTAAATGACCTGAAATCCTTCAAGAAGGTCTGAGTTTGAAGATTGAATTTCAATGCAATTGACATTCCAGGGGACTGAAGAAAGCAAATTTATGTCTTGTGGGTTAAAAAGGAAGAATAAAGACCAAGCATATTAGTCAGACTATTGATAGTACCTAGGAAGACATTGAAACATGCCATTAAACAATCAATTTGTAAATGCTTAAAGAAGGGGGAAACAGCAGACAAATTTCTAAAGAGTAAAACATGTTAGATTAGTTTAAATTCCTTTTTCTAAAAGTATTGACCCATCAGATGAAGAATTTAGACACAAAATAACTTGACTTTAGTATGACATTTGATACCTCTTTTTTATATTCTATGAGAAAATTTGGAACATATGGCCTGTAATAAATGATTACAAGATATTTGTAAAGCTGATCTAAGAAAATATTTAAAGATAATCATCACTTATTCAAGGCATACTAGAAATATATCCAGGAGGAGGATGAACAGTACACCTATGAAAATAGTTATTTTGTTAGATGTGGAAGATTTCTTGTTTTGCCAAAGTATGCTGTTTGAGTAAATCAAAAATATTTTTGTGAAGGCAATCAGACAGATACTTGTGTCAGAACCACAAAGGGAGAAGATGAGTATAAAAGAGACTATAGCTTTGTAGCTATAATGTGAGACACAATATAAAAGAATCAAGTTCAGATTTACTTGGGAACATGGAAGGAACTGGGCTTTTAATAATGAAACAGACCCAGGATTTGAGCCACCAAGCAGCAGAATAAAAGTTACAGTTAGAAGCATCAAAGAGAGGCCATGATTGGATTGGAGGCCTTCAGTAAAACAAAATTGTCTAAATTTGAATTATATATTTGTTATCAGTACCTTATGGAAGTTTTTGTAGAGGAAAACCTTTATTTCTTCATTAGAAAACAAAAATTTTCTACCATTATTGCTTGCCTCTGCCTAGTCCCATTTGTTGAATTCCAAAAAGTATTTGACTGAATGAGATAGGAGAGCCATATTATGTGTCTGAGCAACTTGGCAAAGAGTTTGCAATTAATTGAGATATTTTACTAGCTAAGATGCCCTGGCCTCTTTCCCAGTCATCAGACCCCATGGAATAAGCAGTAAGATCATTAATGTTCAGGTTTAACACCAGCTGACCTTTGAGCCCCTCTTTTTCTGAGAGTAAAAAGAATTGCTTGGTTTCTGTAGCATGGGAGAGTGACAACTTAATTCTGCTATTTTTCATTTCATCCTCTTTTGCCATGCACTACTTTTTTTTTTTTTTTTTTCCACAGATGACTGATCTGTAAATGGAAATTACATAATTTCTTTAACAACTTCAGTGGATTTCTGGGCTTACTTGTTGTCTTCATGTAGCTACTTCAGGTGTTCCAAACACAAAAGCCCTGATATATATTATCCCTTTTTTTTTCTTTTCTGGATCATAAGTATGTGTTGGGGATATAAAAATCAACCTAATATGCATATACAGATCATATGGGAGGATCTACTTTCCACTGTCAATGGTCATTGTTTCTTTAGTGGTTTTTTTTCCATATGTCTGCAGATAATAATTTTCAATATTTAGTTCTTATCTCCCGTTATGCTGTGATTCTAATGTACTGTTCAGAAATTCTGGTTACAAGGCTATTAGAAAAAAACAAGAAAATCACCAGGTTCAATACACACAAAACTCTGAGCTGATTATTTTGGATATTTTTTCCTTGTCCTATTAATTTCCTAGCCAGATGTTCTTCTTTGATGACTCTCTCTTCTGACTTAGAAACCCACATTCCTCCATCACATTCAGATCTGCACAGTGTAAAGAATTGTTTTCCTCCTTCCACAGACAATCATGCACTAGAGAGTCCAACAGATTCTCTAGAATCTGAGGCAGCAGCATAGAATAGTCTCGTTTCTTTAGCTATGGCCAGAATTCATGCTGTACCTGTCCTGCACAATACTTAAAAACTTTCCCAGTTAGCCTGGGTTTAGAAACTCCAGTTGCCTCTAGAGTGACTTTCACAACCTCATTTTCTTTGACAAACAGGAAATCACTCTTTTGTTTTGCGTCCAGCTCACCAACTTTTGAATGCTTGTTTCTGCATAATACGGGAGATTCAACACTTAGCTTGAGATGGATTTGATGCCTTAGGGATAATGCAGATGCAGACTCCCAGACCCTCTCTGAGACCAGACTGGCCTGAGCATTTGGTTTTTATTTAAGCAAGGCTGGTAACATTGCTGTCTTCTGACATAATTATATAAAAATAGGAGCAATGGTTTTTTAGGGAGCCTCCTCCAGAAGACTATGTTGGATCAAGTCCTGCCAGGGATGTGGCAGAGGAGCACGTAGTTTGTAGATAGTGATCAAGCTTGTGTGCTGAGTCTGCAGTGTCAGCACAGGAACTTTGCTGGCATGAGCAAGGGCAAAATCTCTAATGCTAATCTCTTGAGGAGCATTAAGTAGGGAAGTGACAAAAGTGATTAAGACCTGCCCACCTTTACTTCTTTATGACCCACTTAATGTTGTGACCTGCCTGTGTTGCCTGTAGCCCTTGGCACCTAAACACAAGCTAGACTCCCAGGAAAGGGAGTGGCTGCTTGTAGTATTTGCAGATCCCTTGGTACATCTCCTCAGCACAATCACAGGTTATATCAAATGGGGGAAATAGTCAATGCACTGGAGGGCAGGTCTGCACTTCAGAGGAACCTCAAACATATTGGAGAAATGGACCAGTAGGTATCTCATGAAATTCAGCAATGGAAAGTGCAAAGTCCTGCACCTGGAGAGGAATAACCCCATATGACAGCAGTCTGGGGAGACACAGACTGGAAAACAGATTTACAGAAAAGGCCCTGAGGGTCCTAGTGGGCAACAAGTTGACCATGAGCCAGCATGGTGGCATCCATGAGCCATCCTTGTGGCAAAAACAGCCAACAGCACATTGGGCTGCATTAAGGAGAGCATCACTAGCAAATAGAGGGATCCTCCCTTTTTTACCATGCACTGGTGAAAGGAATCTGGAATCCTGGGTCCAGTAATGGGCTCTCCAGTACAAAAGAGACATGGACATACTGGAAAGAGACCAGAGAAGGTCTTTAGAGATGTTTAAGGAACTGCATGGAGCACCTGATATATGAAGAGATATTGAGAGTTTATACTGGGGAAGTGAAGGCTCCAATGGATCTGATCTATAAATATGAGCACTCAATGTGGGGTGGTAAAAAAGATGGAGAAACACTCTTTTCAGTAGTACCAATGAAAGATATAGAGGCAGTTGGCACAAATTAAAATACAAGAAATTGCATTCAAACGGAAGAAAAAATCTTCTTTAATATATCAATCACTATAACAGATTGACAAGAAAGGTTGTGGTGTCTCCATCCTCAGAGTTATTTAAAACCTTACTAGACATGGCCTGAGAAACCTGGTCTGGGTGACCTTACTCTGGGAAAAGGGTTTGAATAGACTGTCTCCAGAGGCTTTTACAACCTTAGCTATTCTATGATTATGCAGTCCTATTTAGAGCTTCTCAGTGGGGAAAAAACCTCCTGCAGAATTATTTTCTGTCTGTTTTCTTGGCTTTTATCAGTAGAAAATGTCAATATTGTACACTAAAAGAATTCAAGTTGACTTTTTTAAACATGAAAAGGCTCAAGATTCATGTGTAAGAGTTTGTTTGATCTATCTTCAGTCAAGGAAAGAAATACCCATAATTTCAATCATATCCAATGCTGTGTTTTTTTGATAACCAGAATATACTTTTTTTTTGATCCAAAGGGTTACTAAAACATCACAGCTTATATCCCTACTGTATACACTTAGGTGGTACCAAAATTTTATAAATAAGCCACAGATAACTTAATATGTATGTATTTAAAGCACTCTCACCCCTGTTGTCAGTAAGTACAGCTACATGTGTTTTAATAAAGAGAATGAGAGCTGCACAGCAGTGAGACCAGCAGACATGGAATCACCAGTATTTCTGCTAGTGGAGGTTTTATAAGCTTCCAAAACAGGGTGATGTGCACATTTCCTACTGGGAACAGCCTCTGGTTTGTCCTAACTTCAAACAAAGGAAATTGTACAGAGAAACTGCTCACAGGAAGAGGACAAATTTGTGTCACAGAATATTTCATGCACAAGTGACATCATTTTAATGCAGGGAAGTTTTTCTAGGCACACTAAAACTTATTAGTGTAGATTGTTCCTGTCTTCTTGAGTTCACTAACATCAAGAACAACCTGCTATCCACCCATTTTCTGCAGTAGCAGACATTAAAAAGCAAAGAATATCAGTACCTTCTGCTCAGTTTTCCTATGTGAAATGAAGAACCCAGGTAGGCTCAGTGTCTACCTCTCATTGCCTGTACCTAGAAAAAAGCACCAAAAAACTTGGATATATAAAGGATTATTTATTATCTTCATTTTTAGAATGACAAGACTTGACCTGATTTCTGCTGAGATTCAACCAGGGTTTTCTGAGTTACAATATATAAAGATATTTTGTAAAGCACAGAGTAGCCCAGTGGTCCCTAATACTAACAAATATCAGGCCCCCAAAACTGGTACTTCTTGTCAATAAATATTCTGTCAGAGCTGCCATATTCACTGACTATGCTTCCACTGTAAGTCTGCGTCCAACAGAAACTGGAAATAAATAATTTGTTAGAAAAATAGAACAAGCCTTTTGTGACACTTTGTCTTCGTGAAGAATCCTGAAAATCTTGTTGTTTTCTGAACACCATGGCAGAGACATTTAAAAAAATAACGTGTTTTGTCATGTGAATATTACAGGCAAAGATGACTAACTTCACATAACATTTTCTACTAGTTAACAGAGTGTGTACCTCCAGGCACCAGCTTTCTAGGATGGGGTAGATCTGTACTACTCTCTAATGCCAAGGAATAAATTTAAGTTTGCCTAGAAAATAAAATCACTGTTGTAAAGGTCAGCAGGTAAAATCTTTATGGGACTGCATCAGCTCCAACATCTTCCACAACACAAAACTGACATTTGATAGAGTTTTCTTAACCCTGAAAAGTTAATGTAATAAAAATAAACACTATAAAAAGTATCTTAAAAGATCATTGTGTTAATCAGTCCTGGAAAATGTCAATTAAAACCATTTTCTGCGATCCAGTATGCCCTCCATTATTTGAACTATTTGTTTACATTTTGTGTCTGTCTGAACAATAAAACCACTTTTCTTCCAATTCTATTTAATGTTGATTTTTATCTTCCTGCCTCTCACTGGGAACTCAGCATTGTTATCTTTGGTTTCACTGCTCTGCATGAGATGTTTAAACAGAAAGCCACAATATTTTTATTGAGACTTTTCAGAAAACCAGTAATGAAATGTCTTCTGCCCTAAGCAGTTTTTTAAGCCAATGTGTGACAACATTTCCAGGTAAAATCCTAAGACGGCACCAATTGTTGGAAAGATTGTTATAGATGTGATATTTATAGTCTCTCTATAATTTACTTTTTGTGTATGACTACAAGGTGTATTGTGCAGTGCACTGATCATCTGGAACTTGGGCCTTAAGTGTGTCAGTCAAATTCTTGCACTGTTAGAAGTTGCTATATTTTGTATATTAAAGTAATGTATAAATATATTAAACAAAGTTGATAGACATGTCCAAATCATATGGTAGTCATAAAAATAACTATTGCATGCTTTCATACCAAGAAGCAGATTTACCAGAATTTCAAAAAATTGTTTCTTTTCAGCTTTCAGTCACATAGACAAAAAAATATAAAGTAAGGGACTAGGAGTAGAGAATACTTCATCTGTTCTGAATAACCTGCAAATTGCTTGGTCTCACATGGGAAATATGATTTTGGATCACTGACTTATTGAGGTGAATTGAGGAGAAAGTCTCACAACAAATAATCTGTTTCTATTGTCCAGTCAGAGAACAAACCATTCAACCATTGAACTGTCTGATCTGATTTTAAAGATTAGAATGAAAATATTCCATACTGCTTCAGCTGCATGTTTGTGTGCTGCAAGATGAATAGATACACTTTTGGCATCCAAAATTTTTCCACTGATGGCCAAGAGTTTCCCAATGGCATCTTAGCTATTTCAATTTTAAAGTCTTTGTTTGTACTGAACTTTATTCCTGCTCAGTCTAACAAATCAGATGAGTACTCTGTGCAGGATACATGATTTTGTCTGATCTTTTATAATGTGCATGCAGGAAATGCCCTGTTAGCAAACAATAAAAGAAAGATATTTGGCTGAAGAAGGAACAATAGGGTAGCTGTGGGAAATAATTAGGAAAGTTCTATCAGAATTGTAGGAGAGCTTATAGTATGAATATAAGGTGAAGAATTAATTGCTATGATATTCTTCTGAAAGTCAGATACTCCCAAAGGAGCAAAGGTCTGTATACATCAGTGACAGTGGTTTTGTTAGAGGTGTTTTAATCAACATAATCAGCTAAAACTCTCCAGACTTGAAACCTCTAGTTGCTATTTCATATTCTGAATCTGATATTAGCACCTTCTTCTCCGTGTTTTTCCAATGTTTATCAGAAATGCTCTCTACCACAAAGCAATCTGTCCATTCCTAGATGTCAAGCCTAAAAATTAATTTGGAAAGCTAACTTATATTAATGAACAGGAATGAAGTGCAAGGCCCGTTTTGTTAGGAATAAGTTTCAAAAATATGCACTCCCTTGCCTTATGAGATTTATCCGTATCAACTGAGCTAAATAAATGACTGAAAAGGACTGGAACTGATTATCTTGTTATATTAGGATTGTATTGCCTGATTTCTGAGACTTTTGTGGCCTTCAGAAAAGAAATAAAAAAGTTCATTTGTATTATTAACTACCTTCAAAAACATATGTAAATTTTGTATTATTTTTAAAAGGTGTTAGGTACTTAAATATCATAATAGCTGGAAAGACTTTGTAACTTGATCACATCTCTTTGCCTACCAGTGACACCTACAACAAACTGATTGAACAAATATGGAAAAGAGCTGAACATTTTCTGATTATTTTTTATTTACATATTACAGTCTATTCATCTTTGAATTTATGACATGAATTTCAGCTAATAAGATGTTTTAAGCTCTCCAGTTTGCAAATTTTTAAAACACAAGCTTGCCATTTGCTGTTTATCTTGTAGATTATGCAAGAATTAAGAATTAAAAATGTAAATTAAAGTTTTGTCTATCAAATTAAATATTTTGGTTTTGCAGTGTCATATTTTTTCTGCTTTTTAAAAACTGAGGGTCCCATTTTACAGTTGCTTTTCAAGGTATTTGATTTCTAGAGAAAGGGTGTAATAAAAAAATATCAGTGAGCAAAAAAAGGCACTCCTATTACTTATCTGCTCAAGAAAATTCTCAGCAATATTTATGATCAAAATTTTTCATAAAATTTAAGTTTTGCTAAAACTGTATTTCCAATAACATCTTCTAACCTATAAAGATGAGAACATTTTGAAAAGCATATTTCAGTTGTCGTAATTTTCATTGATGAATAAAAAGAAAGATTACAATTTTAGGAGAACAAAAGTTTCTTAAAGCAATGAAACCTTCTCAATTTGATATAATGCATGAAATCATAATGCCAATACTACAAAGTGAATGAATTTTTTTTTTCCAGAAGTAACTAATACAAATGTTTTGCTAATAAAGGTAACATTTTTATGATGGGATACATGATGAGATATAAACTAAGAAGATTTCACTATAAAACAAAATTTTAAATCCTTCTGACTTCGTGCTATTATGGTCAAGAGTCACAATTCAGTTTGCTTAGGATGATTTGTAAAAATATCATCTTTGGACATTGTTCTAGAGGTCACAGATTCTAATGCAAGACTCTCACTGATTTCCAAGGAAGAGAAACACAAGACAGGTGAAGCTGTTCCATCCATTTTTTCTGTCATTCCAACAAATTGAAAAAACTGTCCTCATTTTGGAGTTGGAAGTTAATTGCATTCAGCTCTATTAGTTTTGGAGAGTTTATAAGCACTTTAAAATGACAATCAACATGCAGACCAGTAAGCAATAGATAGCCAGAGCAGAAGACTCTGTTCTTTAAACATGTTTTCTTCTTTTAAACCTTTATCTCTACTGTCTCCATCAGTAAAATACGAGGTATTAAATTCATCTCTATGTTATGCATTATCATGCGTTACAGAGCTTGTAGTTTAGTCATGATATCAGGGGTTTATTGCACATCTTGGATCTCTGTGCTGAGTCTTTAATCAGGACACAGGCAGTGAAAACATAAAAGCCTGGTTTCCCACGCTCTGCATAAGCTATTGTTATAAAAACAATTAGTTGGCAACACTAATATCTGGAATAAAATAACTTGAAATCTTGAACACCTGCAGAGATATGAGGAGAAGGGAGATCTGTTGATTTTTTTTGTTNTTTTTTTTTTGTTTTTTTTTTTTTTTTTTTTTTTTTTTTTTTTGTTTGGAAAGCTTCATGGAATCCTTCTAATGCTGATTGCTATCCTAATCATGCAAATGGTCAGCATCAGGAGGTGACTTGCCTTTCTGTACATGTTGCATTTTAGTGTTCCTCAGAGAGAAAAAGAAAGATTGATAAATTCATATTTCAGAAAGATAATTTGCTTAGATATCTAGCAGGCAAATATAAATAACTAATGCCATCAATTCTAATATGCCATGTTATCTGAGGTAGTTTAGAGCTTACTCATAACAGCTCCCAGCTCATGGCTAGCAAATGTGAATGCCAATTCACTGTACAGACTTACTCAAGCAATAATTTTTCATATTATCTTATCACATTGCCGTTAGCCTCTTTCCACTCAGCATTGCATGGCTTCCCATTAGTCCATTCCCAATTTCAGGTGATGTGTGCTCCAATTATGTAATGCTTTATCATCATATATCACCTGGGGTGCAGACAAGCAGTGAAATCTTTCACTGAGCATGCAGATTGTGAGTAAAGCTAACTGAGCACTTTCCACAGCTGGGTGCAGGTCTTATAAGAATGCAAAACAATAGCAATTTAGGCTACTTGGCAGCGCATGATGGAGTTACTGTGAGCAAGGAAATATTGATTTTGCATGAGGAAATTTCTTGTATTATAATAGATAGCTATAATGTATAATTAAAGAGCTAAGGCTATGAAATATGATATTTAACAGAGAAAAGGTCCCTATGTCCTAGTGGGGTTACCTGTGAAGTTTGTAGTAGAAAGAAGCATTCAACATGGTGTCTGCTGAGCCACAGCAGGCTCTTCTGCAATCTATAAAAACACCATCTGCTTAGAGCAGGGGAACCATGTGCAGCTCACTAAGATATAAACTTCTAACCAGAATGTTCAAAGCTGTGCTGAGCCACACAACTCCCCATTAATGTTAATCGGAAGTGTATGGTTTTCATATATCCTTTTGAAAATTATATCCCATGAAGTACTTTGAAACAATATATTCCCACAAGCATTGACTCAGGAACAAGTACTTCTGAAGGAAAACTGCAGTTGCCATAATTCTGAACCAATGCAGCTTAAAAAATGTGGATTTTTTTCCCCCAAAGATCCATGTGACTCATGGCTAAGAAAAGAGCAGAGTTTTATGATTTTAAAAGCAATGCTGATGAGATCTTTATTGTTTTACCATCTCTATAAGAACCAATTTCCAGCATAAACTAAAGATAAATTAATTGCTGAAATAGGAATGAATTCTTTAAAAAAAAATTATTTCATTACTTGGAATTAATGGGACTTACTCCCTTTAATTGTAACTGGACAGTTTTTATTTTCTGAAATCAGTGGTAGAGATGGTGATTTATTTGCATGGTGTGAATGTATGAAGCATATTTATACATATATGTGTTCTACAAAAGATGTTTCTATATTATAATCTTGAAACTTCTTTAAGTTTTCTCTCCATTATAAAAGAAAATAAATTATCCCCACCTATCTAGTGAGACACCAGTAACAATATTGTAGTTTGTGTAAATAAATCTTTCACTTTAACTCTGTGAATTGGCTGAAAAAGTAAATTTCAAAGTTCATATAGCTGCTAGAACTGAGTGAAACGGATTTACACAGAGATCACACATCAGGAAGGCAGCAACTTGGCAATCCTTGTCTGTATCAAACCTGTTTCCCACAATTCAGAATTGATAGTGCTTGCATGCTAAAGAATTGCAGTAAGAGCTGAGTGCTCTATGAAAGTTTTGCTGTGCTCTGAGCATAGACAAATGCCACTCAGAGGAAGACATCCATACCAATCAAATGTGAAGAATAATAAATTTAATATAATTGACTCAATTTCTCCAATGTTGTGTAAAATATCACTTAAGGCCAAGAGTAACATCTGTAATCTATCCCTTAACTGCCATGCCCCTCGTGCCTATTGGACCTTCTTGGGCTAAATGAAGTAAAATCTTCATCTGCCCTCTGTGAAAACATTAGGGATGTAAATAACACTTTGATTCAATACTTTTATTTGTTCTACTCCCCCTTCACTGCCTTGGGATACAAAGACATGAAAATCAGATATGAAGTAAGGCCCTAAAATTAAGAGCTTTGAATTTCCAATGTCAGCTCAAAACATTTTAGATCAATACTATTCTCAGCAGTCACCCTTACTGCAAACAATTTCAACAAACATAACCAATTTCTGAAAAAGTTTCCCAGCTTTTCGGATAGGTTGTATTACAAAAACAATCAAGAGAAAAATGAGGGTGTTTTTACTGTTGTGAGGAGGCAATGGGAAAAGTGGTTGCTCATGACAGGAATCTTCAGCATGATGATGTCATTTGAACTTCTGTCAAAATTTAACTTCTCTGAACAAATAAAATGAAACGGTTTTGCTTTCTTTCTTTCTTTCTTACAAGCAAACAGCGTGAGTACATCTGTTTTGTCTGATCACTGACAGCTCATTTAAAAAAAAGCCTATTGCATAGCCTTTATCCAAACGAAGTGAAATCTTTCATCTAAATAAACAAAGCCTTCATGACCTTGTTCCTTGCAACTTTTCTTGTTATTTTTATCCACTCGTAATTTTTAAAGGATAGAAAGAAAATCATCTAGGTTCAGCACAAACAGGGAAAATCAGAAGCTGGGAGAACACACGAGAAGGAACACTGTATCTACAAAAGTGGGAAGTGTTTCCAGTTCCCAAAACGCAGTCTGTTAACCCCTAAGTTGGGTCAGCAATCAAGAGGCTACTATAGAGTAGCTTGAAATATGCTAAGACATTGAGTAGCTCCTTGGGTTCCTCATTTTATGCCCTTTGAAGTGGGATTAGAAAGGCAGCGATGGAAAAAGAGGAGGAGATCCGTGAGTGGCAACAGTTGTGTTGCACAATTCGGTTTTTGCTAAAGTACATGTGGCAGTGCAGCCTGTTGCAAGCTGGCTGATTGTGATGGGAGGCCAACGTGATGCAACACAAGATGCTGAAGATATAAACAACAAGCATGTAGTTGAAACATTGTTGCTAAGAAAGCATCTACCCTGCTATGCCATTATCACTATTGCTTGACTCATTTGTACTTGAATTTTCTTTGAAGCCTAATAAAAATATAACTGGAAAAGAAGGATGCACCTGTCTTTGTGTGCAATCCTCTAATGGCAAACTTTATCTGGCCTATCATCTGCTTAAAACACTAATAACTCATACTGTCTGTGGATTAAAAAGCTACTGTATTTGTAGAACTAAGTTTCAGTATTGTGCAGCAGGAAGAAATGGGAAAACCTTATTCAGGTGAACAGAAATAACGTCTCTCTGCTATCCCTAAAAATATATTGCCTTGAGATTTTAGAAATCTTCCTTCAGTGTAAGCCAAATTTTTATCACTGCAACTACATAAACTTTTAGGGAATTGTTCTGGTTGTACATGTAAATAAGTGAGATCAGTGTCAGGGCCACTAATTATCCATTGAGCTATTGTTTCAAAATAATATGCCCTTTGGGAACTGACCTAAGACAAAATAATAATCTCTGTGTAAGACTTCCCCTTTCCCAAAGCTTGTAATCAGGACAAGAATACAGGAGTAGGGGATGATGAGGTAAGGTGATATTTCATATCTCTGTGCTTCTTGCATTCTTTCTTAGTGGCTGAAAAAATGACAAAAGACCTTTAGAAGTTCAGACATGTATGAACTACTTCCAGGGCACTCTCCTTAGTTTTCCTTTTTCCTATTGTTCACTTTCATCTTAGCTCTGGCTTTAAATATATATATAGCAAAGCAGCAAATTGTTGCAGTAACAGAGGATATAAAGATACTGAGTCAATTCAAAGTGAATATTTGCAATGCAAATGGAAAATATACTTCCCTTGTCACATGAAACTGCAGGTTCTTCATATTTTGGAATGTTTTCTTTGTACTGAACTGATACATAGATGATCATCAAAAGATATAAGAAAAAATCTGCAAAACATTTCAGTTGATATTCAAAAGATTAGGACCTTATTGTGGAATTGTAGTAGAGACAGAATTTTAAGAGATAAGGCAGTAAAGGTCTGCAGAATTGAAATAGATTTCTGCAGAAGTCTTTCTGAAAACAGACAGAAAATAATGATCCATATTTTCTGGGGTTTTTAGACTTTTGCAGGACTTCTTCCTAACTGCAATCACACTTTAGGACAGACTACAACATAAAAAGCAATCCACATTCTCTCTTGTCATTGTCAGACTTTCAAACCAGAGCGACTGAATCAGCTCTCATTTTTCTTTCTGTGTGTAGCAACAAGGGAAAGGGAAAGAGGAATGCAACGTGTTTTTACCCAGCACTCCATAGCCAAAATTGCTGACTCATTTGAGAGTAATAGCTGGTCACATCCTGAGCTGCAGTCAGACCAGCACTGCCTCTCCAGCTGGCTTTCACAGCTCAGCAGTGGAGAGGGCAGAGCAGTCAAAATAACATAGCAGTCAACCAACCAGACAGAACATTAATGTTAAAAAAGAAGGGCAAACGTCTAAAAATAGTGCTGGAGTACTGGGAGAAACACATAGCTTCTGTGAAACTCTAAACCTGGTTTATCGATCTAGAATAGTTTCTACCATATCTCTGGCTGCTCAGTTAACAGACACGCTGTGGTTACATGGGCAGTGCATGAACCGACTTGGCTGAGAGAAAACTGCTTCCACCACACGCTAGCAGCACAGCAGTAATCCCATGGGAGCAAGCAGTGCTTGAGTGTGAACTCTCGGGTCAGTTGGCAACAATGATAGAAAGGCACAGTGAGGCCAGGGTTTGACCTGATGGACTAAAGTTCATTGATGTCATTTAGAGTTTTTTCCTTTGATTTCATCCAGCTTCAATCACCAGCTCAGCTTCTAACTTCAAAAGAATTAATTAATCAGACCATGTTCTTATTTTCATTGACTTAAATATGATGTTTTCAAATAGCTTCTTCTATCATGCAAAGAGCATGTGAAATTTATGTTAAACAGAGTTTGAAGGAATATAGTTTTACTGAAAAATTGTTCCTTGAAGCAGAAATGAGCATTTTAAAACCTGTCACATATGTGTACAAAATGAATTATATCCCCCAATAATATGGCCTTTGGAAGCACCGTGTACATGTATATTTGTGACATTCAGAGAGTTTTTAAATTGGTATACTTTGAACTGCTTACTCATTTTTCATCGTTAACAGGAATTATGTGGTTAACTCCCGCCAGTACATACCACACTAAATAATCATCTACAATTCCCTCAGAGATGATAAACTATATTTTAACTTTGAATGAAAAAAATTAGATTTTTTTCTTTCAAAGAAGTGTTGCTTGTAGAAAAAGAATAAGATAAAAATGAATCCTAAAGAATATACTTATATATAGTTTTTCCTTGAAATTTTGACCATTAAATTTGGGTTGTTGCTGGAAAACTGAAATAACACCAAAGGTTCTTTGGCAAAGGATCTGAAGTGGGGAAAAAGAAAGCTAAGGGCTTTGCAGTCAATACACCATCGGCCTTTTTTATCTACACCACATTGTCCACTGAAAGAGGGCATTGGTTTCACTTTGATTAAAAGCAGATGCTTTAGGCAGATGTTTGGAGCTAAAAAGAATAGAGCTCTTGCTTATGAAATTCTTTCCTGTGAGGCTCTCAGGGCTATGAAAACAGGTTCAGAGCATCTTCAGGTTCAAATTTCAGATATTCCAGGTAGCGGGGGAAAAAAAATAGATACTTTATCTAATACAATATTTCCCTATAGGCAGAAGCAGTTTTCTGGGGTTTGAGAGTGTCCATACAGTATGCTTTGATTATATTCTCCCTCCGTTCAGTAGCTGCTCAGAAAGCAGCAGAAGTCTGCTTTGCATCAGTACTCTGCCCATTGTCCCCTGAGTCCTGTGGTGTCCACAGTGGGTAGTGAGATGGGCAGGATGACAGACACCTGCTGTGGGGCTGGAGCAGGAGAAGAGATGGCTGATGTAACCTCAGGGCATTTGTTCTAGCTGTATTTTTGGCATTTAAAGTTGTGTACTGATTTTTTTAAGCAACCAGTCTTCTATATTAAAGAGTGTTAAAGAGTGTGCAAGAGAATGAAATCACTACAAGTGGAGCAAACTTAATTATTATGGTCATGAGAGCACTCACAGCCTTGACTGTCCCTGCCCATCCATTTATAGTCTCCCCCTGCCCTAAACATGGCCCTGGACCCCATTTCAGCCCCCAGGGCCATCAGCCTCTGCCTCAGTGATGCTGCAGCAGAGCCAGTCTCCAGCTTCCCAGAGTCCTGCCCTGACCAGCCATGGACCCTTCCGTGTCCCATCCTGTCCTGCCCTCGTCCCCCCCAGCTGTCCTGCTCCTGGCTGGGTGGGGGAGTGCAGACCCTGACGCCCAGGCTCTGTCCTGCCAGCCCTGGCACCCCCTGGGCCCTCCTCCTGGCCCTGAGGGAGCCACTGGCATGAGCAGCACACTGACCATCAGTGCAGGACCACGGATGACATCTCTGGCAGCAAACCAAGTGACTGGGAGGCCACTGAGCAGACTGGCCACTTCTTTACAACTAAACTCTGCCAGACCTCAGGAGCAGGACGGGCACATATAAAATGTCCCTTGGGAAATGATCCCTGGTCCTCTCTGTCTTCCAGACCTCCTCTGGTAGACTTAGCCATGGTCTTCCAGCTGTCCCTGCATTGCCAGAGCCAAAGACAGGGTCTGCTTTTAAAAAAGCCTGACATTTTAGAACTGTAATATTTCAGATCCTGTGGTCTTTAAAAAGTAAATGACAGTTGCATGCCTGGATAGATTCACTATTGGAAGAAAATTATGTTTGCTATAAACATGAACATTTGAAATGCTCCAAAGTCTTTGTAAGCAAACTTGTCTGGCACTACTTGACAATACGTGTGTTTTCTATTTGCAAATAAATTTCTGAGTGTCCCACAGGGATTATGAAGGATTCATAGGAACACATACTTCTTTTTCTACAACATTTTATCTCATTTTATCACAAAAAAAAAAGTATAATGCACGATTTTAGTTAAATAAAAATAAATATAAATATAAATATAAATATAAATATAAATATAAATATAAATATAAATATAAATATAAATATAAATATAAATATAAATATAAATATAAATAATATAAATAAATATATTGTACATTCTAAAACCTTTTATCCTTTTTGGGAGCAGCATAATCTGTTATGTGTTATATTAAAAACACATGAAGAGGGTCCTCAGTGGATGAACTGAACTAGAAATACTTTTTGTTACCCAGTATACTTTATATATAAGGAATAGTAGGAAACCTGTAGGCAAGAGGAAAGGACATAGAGAGCTACATATTTTCAGTATTTATCCAGCAACAGTGCAGAAGTTCAGAAACTTGCCGCAGGGTTATAGTGCTGTACTGGGTCGGACAGGCAGGATTAATTTTAAAAAGGATTCCTGACATTTCATCTTCATAGACTTTCTTACTTTAGGTGACTCTATAGACTAATCCACTCCTCAAGAAATTTTCCTATTTTTGAATTTGATTTATATTGACTTTGACACAGATGTTAGACCCTGATGTTCTTATAAAACTGACCTCTGCAGGTAGTGGAAGAAAAGCAGCAGGCACAAAAACTTATCGGCAATGAACCTGAGCAAGTTTGTCCCTTCTTTTTATTGAATTTCTTAACCAATTTAATCCTAAAAGCAATTTAGTCAGACGTGCAACGTGTGTCCTAAAAGGTTTCCTACAATCATATGCTGGTAAGACATTCAACCCAAAATTTCACCATATCTGACTTAGTTCTGACTTGGGGACACACGGTACGTGAGAACCTGACTGTGATTCAGCACAGATATAATGAGAGAAGGAAGAGAAGTAAGGAAAAATTGATGACAGAAATAGCAGAAGAAGCCTCAGCCTCTCTAGTGGGAGAGTAAAACTTTTCTTGGCTATGATTGTTCATAGCTCAGAGCCATACCCAGTTTGTGCCTGATGACAACTCACACTCACAACTCAACCAGGTTTTATCAGTGCTGCTGACTGGCAAGCTGACTTTTCTTCTTAGGTACAGAGATTGCCACCCATTGTCACCCAAGATTATGTTATGGCAGTATGTTTACTATGAGACTAACCCGTGAAATCCTTTGCTCGCAGGAATAGTGTCTTGCTAGCAGATGTTTTGCAAATGATATCTGGACAGATTTTTCCAGCTGAATTATGTGTGTTCTGCTAGATACTTTTGACAGATATAACTCTTACAAGTAATTTTTGTGATGGGAATTAATAACAAGGATACATGAATACAGTTGAAACAAGACGTTTTGATGGTAGCTGCTCTGTGAAAGCAAATTTCATTCAACTTTATAATTCACAGAAATCTGATAAGTTTTAATTTAAAAAAATAGGAAGAAAAGGAATTACAAATGACAGAATTTTTTTCAAATGTAAGAAAACAGGGAAGTCAGCCAAATGTTTACAGATGGAAGAAAAAATCTTTTGAAGACATTCTATCAGGAGTTCAAATTGAATGTGTAATGCATATCGAAAAGTACTTAAAAAAAACAGCAAAAAAATTAATAAACAGCAGCGGCGTGGTTAAAAAATTATTCTTCAAAAAAAAGATATATTAAAACTGAAAGGAAAACAGAAAATAATTAAATGCAAAACAACTATAATATAGACCTAAACCACATTTTTAGAATCAACATATTGTAGGCATAAAATTATTAATCAAGCAAAATAGAAAGCAAATATACTGGAAACTAGAAGCCTGACAGAGTCTTCTGGATTAATAGGCAGTCAAAATGTGAAAGACTGTAAGAGAAGATCTAGATTAGTTCCTTGCATTCCTTCTGACTATGAGGAACCTGAGGAAGCTTCTTTCTGGAACTGCTATTTTTGTGGGATGAGTCAGAGTCATCTTGAGCAGAAGCAGCAGCAGCAGCTTAGAAAAATGTTCATTAAATGAAGAGTGATGAGCGTCAAGGCCAAGACAATAGCCATCTAAGAACTTTGAAAGGACTGAAATATGACATTCTTAAGCTATTAAATGTATGCAGTCTATCAATTCAATCACCACCTGTATAAAACAGAAAATTGTTTCTTCTTAAAGAGGGGCTCATATAGAGCATAGCCCAGTAACTCCTATTTCTATACTTGTAAAACTGGGAAAAAATCTGTCATGAAGGTAGACACAGTATGCATGTAGCTACACTAACTCACCAGAAAAGTACCAACACATTACTTGCAATTTGTTGCTTCAAAAGCTGCTTGTGGTCTTTGAGGAAGCAGGGTCATATACATTAGATCACATTAATAAAGCTAACACTGGTTTCCAGAAGGTTTTCAGATGATTGCTCATCACAGACAAATTAGCCTATCACAGGTTAAAAAAGAAGTCCTCTTATGAATTTAAAATACAAGCAGAGATAGAATGCAACTTAAAAGATGAAAAACAAAGTATGAGCAGACAGATTTTCCCAACTGAAAGAGGTAAAACTGGCAGCTAAAAAGGCAGATAAAATTCAATATATGTAAACAATGTAAAGGGAGGGATTTGAGAGCAATCTTTGAATTATGAGTTACTTAGAGGAGGTGAGGAGGTCATAATTGAAGTTCAAAAATTACTAAAATTTATATCCTTACTTTCTGCCCATGAAGGCTTAGTTTACAAAAGAAATGCTGTTAAGAACTCAGTAAGTCTCAGCACCGCAGACTTCTAGAAGCTGGGAGGGCATAGTGGGAAAAGTACCATGCAGTGTTTCTTCTGCCTCTTGGACACTTCTTGCAAGCATTTAGCACTGATCTTTGTCAGAACACAGTAGCAGGCTCATTACACCCAACCAAATATGTATTTTATATATTTAATAAATAATAAATATGGTTTTATGCACCCTAGCGGAAGAGTATTCTCTTGATTGGTTGATAGTTCATTTATATGGTTTGTAATTTCCACACTAATGACAGAAGGCTTGTTTCCAATTTCAGAAACATTCATTTGAAAATAAACACTATCCTTTGGTCTTTTTTAGGCTTTATACAGTAAATCATGCTCAAATATTTCTTTTAATTTCTTTATCGTTTCCTCACCTCTTCTTCAAAAATAAAAATAAATTAAAAATTCTCAAAGCTAACCATTTTTTCAGCTAACATGGTTAGGAGGGTTTTTTTGACATTCCTGCAGGAACAGTCAGAACTATATAAAAGTCACAGAATTGACAGGAGGGATTTAAGACGTGAACAAATGGTGTAAATTAAATGAGGTAGCAAATATGAAGTGGGCTCAATGAAAGGATCTCACAGAATATCATATTTTATGGCCATTTTGTAGGTAAATGTAAGTGAAGTAAAAGCAAGTAGAGTTGAGAATTCAGGTCCTGAACTCACCCTGCTGTTTTGGAGCATAGGAAAATAGAAACAGCTCAGTTAAAATGACAGCTGTCACTCCATGGTCTGACATTTTGTAATGTACACTAAGAGGCAAAGCCTGTTGGGAAAGTCTATAAGACTGGCAGTAAGTGAATCTTTGTACTTTCTAATCCCAAGATATTGCAGTAAAAAAAGCATTCTAATCTAAAATGGTGCTGCCAGAAAATGGTCCAGGACAGCAACTCCCTCATCTGAAATTGCCTCAAGTACTTAACTTATCAAGACTATTCTCATACCATCAATATGACTGTAAACTAAAATGCCAGGAAATTCTTCTGAAAAAGTCTGACCAGAATAGAAAAATAGAAGACTTAAAGTGTGAAAAATACTTTTGTGAAGTATTTTTGTGATGCTCAGGGAATTTTAAGAACAAGCACCAGAATATCCTCAAATGTCAACTGTGAAATACTGTCATTTATCTAAGGCTGTGCATATATAAGGTGATTCCAGGTGTACTTTTTAAGGCAAGAATTCTCTGGAAGTAAAAGGCATTCAAATGCCAGGATTACAAAATATGATCTACATATTTTGGCATTTCATAACTGCAAGGATTTACACAGAAAATAGTTTCACTGGCATGATGAGATTTCTTTGTCATTTCTAAAAGATGAGCTTGCAAATTGAGGGTTAAAACTGTAAGCAAGTGGCCCATGCCTTAATTTATCACTTTTAATTCCCTGTGGGATAAGTTCATCACCAGGTCCCTGTGGATAAGGTTGTTATTTAACACTTCATCTAGCACCCTCCATGAGGCTTTGTGAAGCCACAGACCTGAGATCATCCTGTCTGTGGGATTTGCCCTGTTCACAGTGGGAGCAAGCACCATTCTCATGACAGCAACTCTGGCTCCTCTAATGCATTTGTTAATTACATTTCCTCTTGATCATTGGGTGGGAAGAATCTGCATGCTTGTGTGTTTTATTACTTGGTCTGGCCTATCAGCACATTCTTGGTGAATTAAGCCTTTGGCTGTAACAGATAGAAAAGGCTAAAGAAAGCATGAGTTATGAAAAGTAAACAAGTTCATTTCTTTGCAGATTCATGTAGACTGTGAGCTTGGAGGCAGTGGACATTGCCCTACATTCTCCCCTAAATGACCTCAGGTCCTTTCACATCCACATATGAGATTGGTGCCAAGGGCCTCCAGGTGTTATGAATGTTTGCTTGGGTCTGACCCTGTTTTTCTTGACTACTACAGCCATTTGACACACAGATTTTGGTCTGTGATAAGACGAAATTTTCTAAAGATGATACAGACAGGACATTCTTCATTAAATTTTGGGTTTTGATAGAAAAAACTGGCATACTTTGTTTTCCTAATAGCAGCTTTTAACTGCCTGATAACAACTAATACCCTATGTTTGCTGTCCTCCGAGCTGATTCCACAGTTGTTTTTGATAGGCTTTTTGATTTTTCTTGACCTCTGATTGAGTTTTCATAATTATTTTGTCCATAATTGCAATAAACAGTTTGAAGGAAAGAAGGTCATCAGCTGTATAAAGCAGCCCATTCAACCTCAGTGGGTAGTGAGGTAGCCTAGGATAGGTGACTTTTACATTACTTTGGGCGATACGAATCTTACTGTCTTTTGGCATAAAAAGGAGTTTAATGAGGAACTATATAGCATAGTTTTATTTTTTGTGGGTAACCTTATTTTTACAATTTAAGCCTACATTACATGTCTTCAGCAATGGGACATAAAAACATAGGAACTGATGGAGCAAATGAGGTCAGTGTTCCTTCCATCTGAGTTTTCTGCTGAGAACAGCTGCTTTAGAATCTAGTGTGTAGTAAAGGTTGAGATGACATATATATATATATAAAAATATATACTCACACACACACACATATATAACAAAGGAGTACAAGTTCAAATCTTGCTTTCCAGATTGACTGACAGGGTTGCCCACTTGACCTGCCACTTTCAAAAATGATTTAGAATAATAATTAAAAGCAAACCATGTTGCTCTGCTGAATGGGACTGATTAGATACTTATGTCTAAAGGACATGTAGCAAAATACCTACTAGTGGTTCATCAAAAGCCACAACACTCTGTCAAATGGAGAAATTCAGGTGCCTGAACACATACATATTGTTGCATTTTTTTTGAGTCTTTATGTTATTTAACACAGGTAAGGCACATGATCTTACGGGAGGGAAACCTGCACATTTTTGGGACATATTCTGGAGATTAAGCAGGACACATGCAGGTACTAGAAGGTCACTTATCACCTACATTTAGGTAGCTGTACATCTGTTTTCCTGTCAGAGGCACATTTCTGTGTTGATGAATTAGTATCCCTGTTCTGGGGCAGGCAGCAATGACACCAGACCTCCTTTCAGTGTAAATCAGTGTAAATTAACCACGTGTTTGGCACTGCAAGGGCATTCAGTACCACCTCTAGCAGAGCACCTAAGTACTTGCTTTGTCATAAATACAGAAAGTCACAAACATGTAGGTCCCAGGCCTATGACTGATAATTAGGCCTCACTTTAAGTACCTGATAAAATGCTCTGCTGAATTATTATCAAGGTCCTTTATTTCCCATGTTCAACTATCTGAAAAAAGTCAATATTTTTAGAATGATAAAAGACATATCCTTCCCACATTTCAATTTTCTATGTGAGTCTTCAGAAATTATAGCTTAGAAAACGTCCTAAGAGAAGGTTATAGTCAATGGAAATTTTAATGTTGAAAGCACAAAACATTTGTGTTTTCAATGGAAAAACAGTGAGACTCAGCAGTTATGCCATGATCTTGAGTTTTGAGGTCAACCCTCGTCATGAATAATCTTTTAGTGGTCCTAAGATCAAATCAAGGTCAGTTTAACATTCCTGTCCAATTGAACATCACCAAAACAAAAATTTTAGAGGGAAGGGTATAAATCCACAAAGAATGAAACCAAGGAAAATGTTTGCAATAACCTTTGCAGGAGTGAAACTGCCCAGCACTGGAAACAGTTCTGCATGTTCTGCTATCTTCACAGCAAGTCATCAAAAAAATAAATGGCTTTTAATACTAAGGCATTGGTTTCCATATACTGGTTATATAGAGTTGTAGATTGACATGCTTTTAAAGTCTCGGAATATTTTGTTTGAAAGCAGGTTAAATTAGTAATTTTGAACTCCAGCAAACTCTTTAATTGTTCTAATTGAATTTATCTTTGAGAGTGCTCCTTGAACTATCTTACAGTTTTGTCATTGTAAAGATCAAACGAACATATACTTGGGTCCCCTCTAAAGAACAAACAAGGAGGAGTTTTGGAAGGTGTGAAAACTGAGTGGTTAATAGACTCCACTGGGCAAAGGGACAGGTCTTTCTGAGAGGGCTGTTTATCATTTGGCTGTGGATTAAACAGATGCCCCAGGAAGTGTTTTTGCAATTAAGTTCATGTTACTCCATCATATTTATATTTCAGAATAATATCTATGTGCATTTGAATTCAAGGAAATTAACATGTTCTGACCTTACGGTCTTGAGAATGAAGCAACTTTCAGCAGGTATATAATAAAACAAAGCAATGTTCTTTTTTCCATCTTTATTTAAATAATCTTGTTGGGAAAGGATTGATATCAAATAACCTGCATATGAATGTTCAACAGTTAAAGAAAAACTAAATTAAGAGTCCCTCTGTGACACTACTAATGTGGTTGAGAATGTAAGAGCAAAATGTTAATTTTAAAGCCATGGAGCCAACTTACATATGTAGTGATTTATATGACTTAATTGCATCCATATCTATACAAAGGAGAAACAATCTACAACACATGTAGATACACGACCCATGATTTTATTTTTATGTATTTAAATACACAGTCACAGTATTGCATGTCATATTTCCATTTGCCAAAGTCCAAAATACAAAACAAAGGAAACTATGGTTTGAATGCGTGTATCAATAATCATTCTCTATGTCGTAAGATATCGAAACACTTCAATGTTTAAAATCTAAATATCTTCAGTGGCTGGGAAAACATTTATTCTTACTGGGAGTAAATCTCTGCAATTTCAAAAATCAACCAATTGCTAAGTAATTTGAGTGCCTCATAAAACATTTAAAGCATAAATTGGCACCATATTTTCACTCTAGAATAAAAGCAGTGAAATTAGCATTTACCAAATTTATGCCACAAAAATGTATTTCTCTACACATATAGAATTCTGTCAAATGTCAGTCTCAGGCATAAAATTTTGGGGCAGAAATAATTCAAGTGCAACAAGAATGAGAGGGTCAGCCCACAGTCCCAGTTTTACATTAAAACAAGATGACGAAATATGCAAGTTTGAGTATCAAGGGTGTACAAGGGAATGAAATACAAAGGATATACGTTTGTCAATTATTCCAGATACTTTGAAGAAGAGATTATTTCCTGTGTATTAGATTCCTCTATGAAAATTATGCTTCTTCCAAAATTTCATCTTAGGTACTAAGTCTCATCCTTTGAAATAATTTTTCATGTATCTGTGCCCTGATATCCTAGTAAGACCAGATGTTACCCTGAATACAGTAGGTAGCAGGAAATGTGCTATTCCTGCAAGAAAAATACTGTCTTTAACTCTGCAAAGGATTACAATTTGAATTCATCAAGGATTTTTGTATGGTGATAAAGACTTGTCCGTGAACGCAGAATTGTTGGATGAGAGCCTGTGCTCTTAGTTCTTGACACTAAGATTTCACAGTGACTTTGAGATGTGTACAAGGTTATTAGCACAGTTTGTTTGTTAGTAGTAGTTTTTTCTGTAATGATTCTTCATTGGCTCTGCAAAACTTAAAGGAAATACTTCTAAATTTTTATTTACAGTCTGATGAAGTTCTGAATATTATTTCTGGCTCTGAAAATTTAATATTGTCAATGGCAAGCTGGTAATTATATTTATTAGTTTTTACATTAAAAATATTATCTATTCTTGTCTTTGAACGATTAGAGGTCTCTCCTCCCTGTTTGTCCTTGTTATGTTCTTGGCAAGGAAAACAATCCCAAAGCCCCAGATCTTTTAGGAATTTTTAAACTCTCACTTGCCAGTTAAATTAGTCCAATTTAAACTTTGAGGTACATTTTATTAAAAAAACCAACAACAAATTAAGGCATCCTGTTTACCTTAAACACAGCTGGAAAATTCTTTCCTTTCTACCTTTTTTAACCCCAGCTAACTGGCACTGTGGAACATGTCTGCCCCATAAATTAATGTTTGTTGAAATCAGATTACACCTAGTAAGACTCTTTAACCAAAGAAAAGAAAAGCTACAATGATATAACATCTTTTGCTGGCAAAAAAACTTTACCTGCATTCTTTTTAAAAAATATTGGTTAAGATTTTCCCACTGGAGAGCTCAAAAGTGATGAGATCAAAGCTATGAATTTAACTGAGAAAGCAGAATCCAACATAAGAGCCTCTGAAAGACTAATTAAAACTTCCATGCTTTCTAAGAGCGAGCAGGGACACGACCTAAATGCTACTAAACTCTGAAGGACTTTTTTCTGTGACATGAGTGCTGGGTAGATCACATGCTTAAGTCCAAACTCTATAGATCTTATATAATTTTCCAGGCACCAGTTCTGAACTACATGTCCAAATAATTAGGATAAGCTATCAGATATCTGGAATGGATTGTTCCACCCTTACATTTGCAAAAGCCTAACAGGAATTTAAATTATTGTGTGTGATTCTGATGCTTCATATTTCCTATATAGTTAAATGAAGATGGCACCTTAAAATCTTTTATTCATTATTGTTTTCAGGAGCTTAAGATTAGGCACCTGTGAAGTTTCCACTGCAAGAAGCACAAACAAAATCACAAATAATTATATCACCATAGAAATGTCTCCCTTCCTAAAACCCTTCCAAAGCCCAATTTTAGATTTAGAATCTGTTCTGAAATTCACAAACCACAATTAGTATTGTTTTTTCCTGAAACTGCATTTGTATCTGCAAGGGCAGAAGCTGTATTTTTGTTCTAACATAGAAAACAGGCAAAGATGAGCTGAAAAAACATAAACTGAGCATAAGATAGGCATAATAAATGTTTTTGATACATGACTGATGCACTGAAGTATCTACTTATGTTAGAAACAGTTTTCAAGCGGCAGGCCAGGTGGACTTGTGGAGCTAGTTAAATCTTCCAGTGTTCCCAAATTTTTGTGTTACCTTTATATGTTATGTAAGTTCATCTATGTGTGTGTGTATGAGGATTAAAATTTACCCTGCTGGCTGTATAAGCAAAGAATTGTTCTGAACTTCTTGGAGGTGTTGCTTTGTAAATGGTTTCTCACCATAAGATTTTTGGGGCATGTGAGAAAAAGAGCAAAGAGGTTTTACTCACCTTATCAGCAAAAGTTGGATAGTGGTCACAGTTTATTTTTGGGGTGGTTCAAGAAGATATTGTTTCACTGAAAGGTATTTCTGTCAAATAGATAGTGAGAAAATTGTAAGCTCTGCATCTCAGGAGAGCAGCAAGTGATGTGCAGAGGGCAGAAAACTGGCTTTTGCCAGTTGTGCACTTGGACATTTGCAGGAGGAGCCTAAGAACACGCAGAAGATAACGTGAGGTGGGCAGAATGCAGTGTGCTTTTCTTTCGGCCAATTTTTGTACAATTGAGTTTAGGCAATCGTCTAAGGGAATAAGATCTAAATAAGTGGAAGATTTGTAAAAGGCTTCCTGAGGAATCAGAGGACTGGCACATCTACTAAATGTGCAAAGGCAGTAATGTGAACTCTGCTGTCTTTCATTCCTTGCTCTCATGTTATTAAAGTCTTGAATTGCACTTTCATTGAAGGTATGTATATATCATGAAGAACTGAGCCTTAAACAAATACAGCATTGAGCTAAACTAAAACCAACAGTTTCCAGAAATATCCCATGGAAAGTATAATACTTTCCAAAATAAAATCTGTAGTCAAGGAGATGGGAGAGGAGATTTTTCTTGGAGGTCTTCCTTGAAGAATTAGTATAGTGTTGAGAATGTGGGCTCTAAGTCATATGATCCCTCTCATGCGATAATCTGGTAGTGAAAACAATCTCAGGACCACATGATAGGATTTAGCAAAGAGAAAATCTCAAATCTGTTGAAAATCCTTGAATAAGTTCCTAGAAACAGGTTGGTATCACCAGGAGGGATTGAACTTTAAAGAAAGTTTAGACTCAAGAGACTAAGACTCCTGTCACACTTGAAATCTGCAAATGATTAATTAGCCAAGACCTCTGAACAAAAGAGTGATCTCTGAACAAAAGAGTGGACATTTAATGTTACATTTTGTTTTTTATTTAGCTGCTTTGTTTTAGAAAAAAGCAGCATTAGAAAAATCCTGGTGAAAAAAAACAAAAAAACAACCAGGTAATTGTGAAGTAATTATTGTCCTCTGCTGCTTATAGAGTAAAAGATAGGATAATGAATGATACCTGCAGAATCAGGTAATAGCAGAAAGACAGTGAAATGGAGGACCCTGGAGTCATAGTGAAATTGTTAAAGTTCAGAAAAATGGGACTGAAGAGACCCGTGATAAATAGCTGGACTTTTGTCAATTGAACTGAATATAGCCAAAATTTTTGACAAAATATCTTGTTAATATATATGCATTTTTCAGTAGAATATAAAGCATAGAAGATCTAATACACAACTGTTAAGATGTTCACTAAGATACAGCAAACAGCACTCAAGGTTTTTGTTGTGGTGGATTTGGAGCAGGGATTTGACTCTCAGTCACACACATACTGGGTGGCTGTGATGAGTAGATTCTCTCGTTATTCCCCTGCTGTGGATGCTCTGCTTTTCAGACTGGGACAGGGTCTTTCAAACCCTTGTAAGGACCAGCATCTCTTGCTGTGGCTTTTGCACCTTGCTTAAGAAAATACCTACTTGGTCAGTGAGTGACTGACCAAGAAACTCTGTGACTTCTTAATTCCATTTTTTCATTCCCCCCATGAATGAGTCATTGGGAGAAATCAGACAGATTTTAAAGCTGGTGTTTGTCCTGAGATAGAATTTGAAAATTTTGCTAACTTTTGAGAATTTAAATGGGACAGGTAAATTACCTCTTTGGTCAAGTCCATTCAATCTCGTGGTTTGATCTGTACAAATAACTGAATTAAATGAGCAGATCAGTCAATTAAAAACAAGATACAAAAAATGGTCTGTAAAGAAATACTTTGGCATTTATCAGATGCTTAAGCAAATAAGGCATCTGTGACCATAATATCTACCAGGTACACTCAAAATTTCAATGTGGTCTACAATGAAAATCTATTCTTAAACCTGCTTTTAAGAAACATATTAGAAGGTTGAAAAATGTTTCACAAGTATTCCTTAAAATTCACTTGAAACAACCAAGTCTGTGAAATGAGGCTGGCAGTCTCACAAGTTTGGACTTCTCTGTATGAAATCACTTCTTTTGTCTGCTTGGATAGGCAGTGAAAGGTAAGCCATTAACTTGTTTAACAATAGTAACTTGCATAACCTGTTAACCATGAGCCTTTTTTGACCTTGAAGACAAACCTAATTGGCTGGACAAGACATTTTATTGGCACTCCCTGAATCCAAGCCTTTCTTCCAGCCTGAAGATAATCTTCTATGCCAAAAAGAAAATTTCCCCTCCTTTTTTCAATAGGGAAGGACCAAGTAAGAGGGCTGTGATATGGATATCATTGAAACCAAGTTTTAGAGTTGACAAGAAGTTTTTCTATTGTCATTAGTAGTGTACATTAGGGAGGGTGGACTAGTGAAATGTCTTATCTTCTCCCAGAAGCATGTGAACTCAGCTGTTGAATGCATTTTGTCACATTTTGGCATATCCTTAGTGCAGAAGTTAACTTGGTAGTAGGTACCACTCCTCAGTCAACCGGAACTAGAAATGTAGTTATGAAAAGTTAACTCCAAAAGTAGTTCTTCACCTCTGATTGCACAGAAGAGGTATGACCTTCTTCCTTAAACTTTTATGTCTTCCATTCTCTTTAACCTTCCTGGCAAGAGGCAGCAAAGTCATATTTATGGCACAGAGTTAAACGACAGCATCATCCAATGTATTAGAGCAGATATATGCTCTGTTTGAGGAGTATTATTGCTGGACATTTCCAAATGCATTTGGTCCTTCAGAACTGCATTGGGAAGAACTTGTGCTACAACAACTTATTATTATAAGCTTCAGCTGTTGAAACACAGATTCCCCTTCCTTGTTTCTATTTGGGTTTACTGAACACAAGAGAAGAAGGCTTTTTGTCACACAGAACGTTCTGTTCTGTTATCACTGTGCATCTCAACAATCTTTACACTAGGTACCTGACTGCTAAGGAAAGCTCAGCAGATATCATATATGCTACAAGAAGTTCCTGTACTACTGTCAGATTGGTTTGTCTTTCACTTTTGTCTCTGAGATCTCGGCAGGTCAGAGCCTCAGTGGGTGGAAATCAGGACAGAATTAGTCTTTATTTTAGCTGAAGTATTGTTCAAAAATTATTGGAGTATATTCCTGACTTTTATCTCTTGATAAAGGAGTGAGGCCTAAAAACAAGAAAGCTGTTCCAGAGACAGGCTTTTGTTTTTTTCTTTATAGCCATTGCACCTTTTAACATTGCATAGCTTGTGAAACAACATTTACAGTAGCTGACATGGCTTTGCTCATGTACTCAACTGTTGCAAACCTTTCTCACATCTGCTCTTTTGCTAACCTTCTAAACCACCAGATAACATCTGTTAAATAAAGTATCTCTCAATGATATTTAAAGGAAAATTCTTGATAATGTACCAAGCGTTCCTGGAAAGAGGATGTTATTGCTTGAAGTGCTCACAGTGCTTGGACGATGGACGTTTTTAATTCCTCCCTTTAAAGTAAATATTCAAAAGGGTCTGGTCATATTTCCATTTCTCTTTCTGCCCAGTAGGAGTGTAAGAAAGCAATATTTCTATGTGGGGTGCTTGTCTTAAGCCAAGTGTTCAAGCTGATTCAAGTAGAGATTGTGTAACACAAGCCAGAGGGATGCTGCAAGTTAATCATCTGGTTGGATACAGAGAAAGCTTCCCACAGATATGGATTTACCTCTGTCATTTCCCTTATACACTTGTTCTAGAGGAGACCAGAGTGCAAGTTATGTTTTAAGGCAAGGTGCTTCAAAATAACAGCTTTGTTAGGAGTGACTGAGAGTTCAACAAAAGATGAGCTGTCAGGTCTGGGTTGTCCCAGAAGAGGTTCATCCTGATGCTCTTGGTATGGCTTCATAGGGTGGGTCAAGCAACACCCTGCAGTTCATCCGCTCCTCTCCACCTCTATGGATCTAGGGCTAACTTGTCATATGAGAGCTTTTTGTCTTGCTGTAACTTCCAACACCAACATGTAGAATCTTGCTTTTATTAAAAAAAAAGTGCTTTTATTTCTATTTTTCTGTTCAAAACAAGCTTTTTGGCATGAAGAGCAAAATCTGTCTCATCAAAGGGCAGCAGAGTATAATACAATCCATTCTCATAACAATGAGGGGAGGCAGAAGGTGGTGTTTAGATATGCTTGTAACTTATTTGCTTTGTGTGCCACACATTCCTGTGGTTGGTGGAATGCCAGCAATAGAAATAAAACTACCTAAGAAATAAGGGGCTGGCTTTCATCTTGAGATCAGAAAATTAGGGTTCATGCACTTTAGTCAGTTTTCAAGAGGCTTTTTACTTTGTGCATGAAGTGTAACTCTACCAGCTCTGCCTCAATGATAAAAAATTATTGCTTGATATGTGAGAGGACTGGTTCTCAGGAAGCATTTTACAAGATCACACACAGAACTGTTTACATGGTTTACAGAACAATTTTTCTACCAAAAATGTCTGTTTGTCAAAAGCCCATTCATTTTTCAGTTTTGATAAGGTTGAAATCCTACTGTAGGGCTTACTGGAATAATATTTTATGTCATTTACAATGAAACATACAGAAATCAGAGTCAATGTTATGTATTTGCAGGAAGCTTCCTATTTATTTAAATGTGTTTAAGGCATTTCTGTGTCTGCCCCAAAATATTAGCTCAGACTTATTCTAGATCCTCATTAGTCAGATCCAGTCTATAAATGAGTGACATTAATTTAGTAATCTCAAAAGTAAATGTCCCTTTCAGGTATCTGTGATACTTTGTCTACGAACTGTAAGAAAATGGGACAGGTAATCTGTTGTCTCCTGACAACATAATCCCAAGAGACTGAAGTCTGATATCACCTAGAAATGGATGTTTTTCTCTTTTAAATGCGAGAGAAGCTATGCTGGAGATTAGCGTGAGATATTGTAAGCGATGAGAGGAATCTAGTTTAAGGGAGAACTTATAAATCCACAGGTGTGTCTGTTTAACATTGTTTTCAAATATTTATGTTTCAGTAAATTATAAAATCTCCAGAGGGAAGACTACTATGATGAACACAGATATCTTAATGATAGATGTTGGATGGATTTTGCATAGCCCTTATTAGGGCCATAAATTGTGCCAGTTGCAGGTAAAAAAGAAAGGCTCTGGTGTCAGACCTTGGAAGACTCTAAGGTGTTCTTAGCTAGTAGCTCAGATCCTCAGCTTCAAATAGCTATCACAATTTCCTATTGGCCTAAAAAATAACAGTAATTGGTAGGGAAATGTATTTGTTGAACAGAAATAGCTACAGAATGGAAACAGGCAGGTGCACAGACCTTACTTTTCCTTGCCCTGATTGACCAAACATAAGGTGATGCTTGGGTAAAGCAGGAGGCATTGCTCCTCTGTGTGAATATCTTGATCATGCCAGAGACTGATAATATCCTTGTTGGTGACTGAAGGGGGAGGAAAAGAAGGCCAAGTAAGAGCCCTGGATTTCACTGCAGTGGAGTCTGTGTTTTTCCATTTAAAGGGATTGCCTAGACTATTCTCCCTACACGAAAACTGGGCTTTGGGCTGAGGCCCAGACTGCAGACTAACCAGTAACATAAAATTTTCAGTTGCTAGTCAGCAAAGTTATGCTCTAAATTATAACAGGAGTGTGCTTCTTGATGTGTATCTATGGCCTGCCATCTATTGAGGACCCTGGTGCCTGCTGTGGGTCTTAAACCCATGCTTTTGAAATCATTTTTGCAAGTGATCAAAGGCCATCTGATATCACATCATCTTGAATGTTTTGGGTCTTTGTCTTCAGTAAACACTTAGAACCATCCAAATTAAAGTGTTCTCAGTATTCTGTCATTCAGTGCCAGAGAATTTTCTTACTCGCTGGTTCTAGATATCAAGAAATGAACTACAACTCAACAGCTATTGCAGAACTCAGAATGAGTTTTCTTGACAGAACAGGAGAAGGGACTCATCGGGAATAGAGTGGTTCTTTGCTCTTGTATCTTGAAAATTGGTGCCACTTCTAAAATTATGCCACATTTCATCTTCCATAAACAAGACTCATGACACCGGAGAAGGAGGTTGTTTTCCTCATAAAACATCTCACTCCCTGTGCTAACTTCTGAGCATAGCAACCAGGATCTTTCTTCTTAACTTCCAAGTGAGATTTGGATCACAAATGAAACATTGTTTTGTTCAGCAAGTAAAGGTGTCTGGAATTTCAATATACCGGTCTCTGAACAATTATGGGAAATATTTACTGGAAAATGCTCCTGCCTTTCTGAGAGTTCAAAGAGGGGATGCGAAGTTCCTGAAATCCTTGTGAGAAATAGGATTAATAACCATTTTCAGTTCGGGGCAATTGACTTAGAATAGCTTTCATTCAGTTTGTAGATTGGTTATTATTTTTGGTAAAAAGCCAAAAGGAAACTACTCACTACTGAGAATACAGGATGTTGGTCAGAGGCATAAATTCCCACAAAAAGTTCAATCGTGGATGGATATGGGGTTGGGATGGATAGATCGTTATATGCATATACTTTTATCAAGCATTTAATCAGCTATTATTGGAAGCAGCTCACAGCTTTTCCCTTCAGTGTTTCACCCGCTTGTGTCAGTGTGCAGTCCTTGCCAGAGGACACCTTTATCTTTGTAGGAAATGCATCATGCAGATGACTAACAGGTTCCAGAACCACTTACAATTGAGTATCAGGCACTGCAAGTAATCCTGTAGCTGTGTAGTCACTCATGAGGAGAAAAAAAGAATTCTAAATATGGAAAAGGCATCCTTGTTTTTAGAGTTTAATTCTGTCATTTCTACATGTTCATTTGTATGTTTTAACCTATGCTGTTACAGAATAGTTTACTGCAAATCACAGAGCAACGACTCTGCAAAGTTAAATATTTGAATAAAACATATGAATGTTGCTCCTGTTATACAGAATAGAAATATTAACAAGTATATGAGTTTACTGGATTCAGTTATTTTAGCAAAGGATTTTACAGGGAGACTGCTCCGCTCAATAGGCAACCAGAGTAGAAGAAAGGAGTCATTGCAGACTGTTTTTTAGTTGACTGTTTACATGAAAATCCTATTCTGTGTGCTTTTATAACTGACATTATTCACGTGGATAAACTTTCCCTTATCCATCCAGGGTATTCTTGCACATTGACCATTAATGTCCTTTTGTAAAGAGTGGTGACTTTCTGTTTATTGTATTCATCAGATAGCAAGTGTTGTGTAAAATCTGCCAAGCTGGAGTGTGTCCAAAACATCTTTTTGGGAGGAATGTTGATGTATCCGTACCATTCCCCTACAGAGTTCAAAGTTGTCCAGAAACAGATTTCGCATCATTAAGTGGTGATTGCTCATGTGTTGGGTTCATGATGGATCACAAGGCAAATACATGGGAGATTTGCTCAATTAGGAGTCATATCGTTTGATCCTGGTATCTTAGGATTTATGTTTGCAAGGCTATGAAAGACTCATTAACTTTCTCCTTGGCTTCTAAAGAAAAAGTTACATTTCTTTGGCTCAGGTTATCTTTGGAAGGAAGGTACTGTCATAGCTCTTAATCAGAAGACTGCCAGATATTAAGTCTGTGATATGTTGCTCTATTTTTAAGTATTCATCCAAAGAAATTCCTTCTCTTTCTAAATTTAAAATTTGACAGCAGTTTACCAGAGAATATTCTGGATATTCTCAAACACACATCATATATTTTCCCTATATTTTTCCCCCCAGTACTCAGGTCCTCCAGTTTTAGTCTCCCAAATTCTTCCTTTTCCATTTGTGATCCTCCAAAAGTTCAGTTCAACATTCGGATCATGTCTTCTGTTGCTTTAGATGGTTTAGTGACCAAACAGTGCAATTTCAAATTTATATCTTCTCTTATATTGTTTATATATTTTAAACAATATATATTATTTCATCTAGTATTTTATATGTTATATTGTAAACAACTTTTATATTGTTGAATGCAGTCATTGCCTCATTTATATCTCCTTCAGAAAATCAACAATAAGGCAAAGCAAAGGGCTATAATGCAGGGGTTGGAATATGTACACACAGTGCTGAGACATGCATAAAAAAATCAATCTGGAGTTATTATATTTTATTACTCTTTTCCATCTTCCGGTATTCTCTAGTCAGCATATGTGTAGTTTTATCTCTGTGTACGCCCTTTCTTCTTCTGTATTGCTAATCTCATGTATCTTGTTTGACCCTCTAGAAGTTGGGGAATTTGGCTCAGAAAGTGGAATTTTAAAGCTACTTTCTTTATATCTTCATCTTTTTCATCTTTTTGTAAGTACAACCTCTCCCAGAGACCTTCCATTTCTTCCTGGTAGCTGCCTGTAAAATATTGTGACAATCCTCTTTTTTCATTGTATTTCCAAGCTTTCTGTCTTGAATTAGTAAATGACAGTATGTGTGAGAAAAAAAAACAAAAAGTCTATTAAATGTTTTTTAGATATTATATAAAATATTTCCTTTTCAACTTGTGTTCAACTCATGCTTTCAGTTGTCCTGTGTTCCAAACCATTCAGTTGTCCTGTGTTCCAAACCATTCAGTCAGATATATGAACAATTCTGTCTTCCTTTTCTCCTTTGTCACAAACACATACAATCTTATGAGCTGTTTTTTTCCTGCCTGTCTTTTCTATCATCCACCTATCATCCATAAAATTTCTTTTTTTTTTCCTAGTCTCGCCTCAATGCCAATGTCCTTTGTAAATACTTCTTTGTTTTTGTTTTTTTTTTCTCTTTGGCCCTCATCTTGTGTTGTTTCTAATATAAGTTCTGTTTCCATATGATATGGATAAAAGAATGACTGCCTTCATGAAAGCCAGGTCTAAATAACAAACCCAACTCTTTCCTACAAACCTTAACAGGGAACCAGGCCAGGTGTTCCATTGCACAAAATCATAGTTCTAGAATTTCAGTGTTGTCGCTGTAGGCACTGCAAAGCAGGGGAAATCCAGGCAGAGATACAGAGATTAGGGGAGAAATGGAGAAAAGTTGAATGTTACCCTACTGAGTTTCTTTTCCCTCAGTCTCTACCCAATATATGAAATTTCAGATGATCTGACAGAAGCAAAATCCATCTCCTTTAATTCTCCCATCAGCTCTTTGTGGTTATTTAGCATTCTTAAACATTTCACCTCTGCAGCAAGAAAACCTATGACTCTACCTGCTAGGCTCCATTTCTTCTTACTTTCATTAATTCCAGACAATTGCAGTGTTTGCTTAATTACACAGCACAACAAATGATGCTAGTCAATTCTGTTTACACCCAACTGGGATTCCTCATAATGTATGGATATCTGTAGTTGGTGAAAAAATAGGAGAGACAGCAGTGAAGAAATTAATTTACTAATTCATCATCCTAGATAAATGCCCAGGCTGAAACTTCATCTGCAGACTCCTGTTTAACCTGAAAAGCTTGGATCTGAGATCCAATCTGAAACTCTTCTCTCAGGGAGGCTGTTAAACTGCTGAAAAGGTCTCTAGAGCATCTGAGCTCTTTAAAATTTATGTTTATATTTCCTTTTAGGTGTTTTTAAAAACGAATTGTTCTCATCTTTCTTACTGTAACTACATAGTTACATTGTCACACACTGTTCTCTTTTGCTGAAAAATGAATTACAGTAGTGGGACAGGTAAGATCAGCAGAAAAGCAAACCAAAAGGGGAAGTAAACAAAATATATACCTTACCCTTCAGATGTCTACTTCTACAGTCCATTAAATCTCTGCACAAAATTTACCTGTTTATTTATTTTTATCCCCGAACATTGGTCTTAATCTTTCTGAAGATTCTTTGAAGGATACAAGAGGATAAAATCCAAAATATAATGATATAAATACATATTTCCAAACAGTCCTTCAGTGAGTACTAAAATATTTTTGCTTCCTAATCTAAGTAAAAAATTTCTGATATATGTATACTGACGTAATTTCTGTGCATTGACAGAAAGATTTGCCAATGCCGCACTGCCTCATAGCCAGAGTCTGATAAAAGCTCATGAATTAAAATTTATGCTTAAGTAATATATGGTGCAGCTCACTGTGGAATCACTCTGGAAATGTATTTCATTTAAAATTTGGCACTTTGTAATTCATTTGACAGTTGCATTTACTTTGCAGATCCTGCCGTAGCACCGGAGCAGGTTGAGACAACACCATCACATATGTGATTTGCCATGAAGAATTAGATTCCTATAATCTGGAGAGAGGGACGACATTTTTTAATAATAATATGTACATATAATTATTTAGAACAACAGGCCCTTTCAAAACAACAAAGAGTACTCAACTTGTTTTAGCCACTTCTTTTTCTTAAAAGCTTATTTCTACTTGTCCAGAACTCACACCTGTAAGCTCCAGACATGCTCACATATTTTTAATATTGGCAAAAGCACAGCATTGCCAAAGGAGCTCATTCAGAAGTAAATTTATTTCATTCTTTTAATGGAAAATATCATGATATTGCAAAGTCTTTTGAAAAAGAAACACCAAAGTGAAGCAGCATCCCTTTACATATGCATTGGAATATTTAATAAGCGCATAAGGAAGCTTAGGTGATTTTTAGTCAGAACAAAAAGTTATACACACATAAGAATAAATGACTATGTGAACTGCTTTTCTACTTGACAAATGATCTGTACACCACAAAACAATATATAATATATGCCAGAATACCCTCCTGATGTCATCTTCGTGATGAATGAATATCATGGTGGAGGAGGAAACTTGCTTTCTTCCTATTTTTCTTCCATGCTTGTAGATTTATATTGAGATAAAAAATATGAAGCTCTGACACATTTGCTGTTAAGCAGTTTTTGAGTGAAGAAACAGATATAGGACTCATTTCTCAGATTCAAATGATAAGTGTTCTTATCTATGTTTGCATCACTTGTAGGAACTGAAATGAAATATTTGTGACTTCTACTGATACTACCAGGACATCCTTCGAAAAGGGCAGCATTAGGAAAGTATGATCAGTGTGTTCTCAAGTTTTAACTTGATAATATAGAGAGAAATTCTAAGGCCCTGGACTTCCAGATAATCCAGTTGATTTTGTTTCCTTTTTGGCAGTCTCACAGAAAGACGGGAGAGGAAGTTTTACAATGTCACCAGGGCTCTATGTGTCTGTCTGCACAGGAGTCTCTGGTGACAAAAGGTTGTAAATATCCACACTCAGGATTTCCTGCTTTTTTCTTTTCTACTTTTTTTTCCTAGTATGTAATATCTCATCTCCCTTTGAATGCATGTTTTTAAAGGATGCCCTAAAACCCCTTGCAGATTTTGGATTTGAAAGAATATATTTGTAACTATCTGCAGCAGATATATTTGGTACACCTCCCATGCTTATTTTCTAGAAGAAGGTTCCAAATCTTCCAAATATTTTGAAGTAATTTCAACAACCTCCAAGAACAGCAAGAAAATGACAGCATGGAAAAAAGATGCCTGATCTCCAAAGGAGTTTTCAGAAGGACTACCAGTTCTTGTAATTGCAAAAGCGGGAAGAATACAATTTTGACTGTTGATAATAAGAACAGATGGAAGAACAAAAGACGTTCTCAGCACTTCAGCACACCTCCCTTACTCACAGCACTAAAAACAGGTGCTGTGATGCACATATCACATACAAAACACCTGAGTTTAACTCATGCAATTTAATTTTCTCAGAGGCTTTGGCCTATACCAATTACATAGCATTCCTTCCCTTAACAGGTCTAGCTGAAGAAAACCTGTGGGCTGAGGCAGTAATCAAGACCTTCTGGTGAATTGCCCAGATCACCTCTTTCAGCCAAGATGTACTTCTTTACATCCAGGGCACCAAGCCAATGTCTTTCTCTGCTGTTTTTAATGGCTAATATCAGCACCATTACTGAAAATCCCTGATGTAGAGATCGGGGGGTCTGGAGTTCACCAAAACCTTCCTATAATTTTCAGTAGGCAAAGGCACAAGGAAGGTGTTTTCCCCACCTTGTAAAAAGTGGGGAAGTGAAGAAGCTCATGGGACCACTTTCTTAGTGAAGAAGCTCATAGGACCACTTTCTTTTGTTTCTGCTCCAAATCAGCAAGTGCCCCTGCAGCCCGAGTGCCCTGTATGTGACCTGAAACAAGTAATTTAATCCGTCTGTGCTTTGCTTCCACAACTATAAACCGGAGATAATCCTTCTCCACTTCTCCAGGCAGCCTGGAAGATAAATTCGTTAATTCTTGGGAGCTGCTCAATACTTTGACAAATTGGGCTCTCTGCATGCGAGCACTTACAAAAAATTTCTACTCCTGAAGCAACCCTTCTTCTATCTGACAGCTGAAAGATGTAGGTTTGAACATACTAATCCACTAGGCTTTAAGACTTTAATCCTCCAAAGTCACCCTAGTGATTATTATGCCTGGTTGAGCATCAGAACTGAAGAAAAAAATGCTGAATAAAGCCAGCCTGCCAAAAGATTTCATTTCAGACATTTAGGTTTTGTTGGGGTTCTTCCCCTCCCCACCTTGGGTCTCCGAAGAAAAAGAAAACAAGCTGCTGAATATTAAGACAGCTGCCAGACTTGGTCCTTATCACAAATATCATGAAGCACCCGCCCTGGAACTCAAACCCCAAATTTCTTCCATGGCAGGGGGAGGTAGGACAATGAATAGGAACAAAGAGAAGGAAGAAGAGCATATGAGGACAGAGAAAAATGTGACAGAAGTGGTCTTGTTCAGGTCCATTAAAATATTGTGTATCTTCCCAGGCAGCAAGCTCTGGGACAAGGCTGGAGCAGGGGTAACATAAGTTGTCACTGTATATATACAGTAGTCACCAGAACCATGTTGGTGTTGTTTTTCTCTCTACTTCTCTTTTACCATTTACTCTGAACTAAGTTTGCCTCAGTATCCTGAAGAGATACACAGAGAAAAATGTTTTAAAAATAGACAATGGGAATTTTATGCCCATGAGCAAAATAACTCTGTGGGATGGACAGATCTTTGAGTCAGTCCTGTTTGATCCTCAGTGCTGCACGGAGATTTAGATGGATTGCATGAGCCATATTGGCTCTCTGATAATTGTGAACATAAAAAGGCCATAAAGGACAATTGATTTCCCACATCTTTGCATTTATGTTCCCCTCTATTATCTTGCCAGATATTGCAGGTGATTTATATAAATCTAATCACTCACTTTTATACATCTATCAATTAGGACCATATTACACAGTTTTATAATTGAAAAGCAAATACTATAAAACATAATTCTCTGGAAATAAAATACTATTATTAAGGAGAAAGCATTTTTTAGCAGCCAGAGCACTTAGAAAATACAAACCACACTGTATGTTTCAGGCTAGGGCTAAGTGAGCAACCATTCTTTGTGTTGAAAAAACTATCTTCCACCCTGATACCTCCAAGGACTTGTACTCATCTGTCACTTTTAACTTGTCAGTTATACTTTAAGGTTCAAACACTAAAATCACTTTTGCGAGTGAATCCAAGGTTTACAAGTTTGGTGTGGTTCTAATCAGCAACATGCTGTTCAAGTACTATTTATGAGAACTTGTTGATACAGAAAACAGGACTGGAAATATTGCAAAAACACACTCAGTCGGGTATGGAAGCAACTTCCAAGAAGCTATTTTTGAGCAATTTCCACTTCTTGTCTTGCCCTTAAACAGGAAGAAGTAAAAATCATAATAGTAACTATGTTTAAGTTCTCAAGCTTTGTAAAACCATGCAAACAAATTTCTGAGAGCATAAATCCTGGTAGATTCTAAATAAATTCAGATAAATTTAATCTCCTCAATCTGTGCCTTCTGGAACAAGAATACCTGTAAACTCTCAGGTGTTGTTAGCAGAAGGACTTTTTAGAAGCCAAAACCTAAATTTTTTTCAGTGACAATCTTTTGGCAGCAATGAATTTTTATTAGTTCTTCGCAGTTGGAGAATCTGGCTGAGATGTCCGTATCTAATGGTTATGTCAGCTTATAACTATATGAATCACGTTGTTGCCATAGTCCTGAAGCAGCAAATAACTGTAGAGCAAATTTATCTCCTCATTTGTAAACACTTAGGATTTTACTTAAGCATGGATACTCAGACCAGCTGAAGGAACTCTGCATTGTCCTTCAGATAAACATTTAGTCCAAGTGAATGCCAGTAACACCGTGGATGTTACATGTTTGCCTTATCTGTCCTTGGCTGATAATAAAGGAACAGACATCTAGCAAGCATAATAGTTGTTATGGAGAGGGGAAAAAAAAGCTGTCACTTTCCTTTTGTCAGATAAAAGAAAATAATTTTTAAAAGCATCTTGCTTCTGAAAATTGTTTTTAGCAGGAGAAAAAGTAAGAGAAGATACTTTTTCACTTTTTGTATCTCTCCAATCACTCGGCATGTTTTACTTGTTTTACTGGAGAAATCATTTTATCAGCTAATTGTGTTTAGAACAATAGCTGATGAAGCACATGGGAAGCTGAGCTGCATGTTCACTGCCCTTGTGCCTGCTCAGGATGTCCACCACGTGCAGGCGACCTCGCAAGCTTTCCCAACAGAGGGGATTTCTGTCCCTGACCTTTGCAGATGTCATGCTGGGCTATTTTTGTTGGTGAGGTTAATTTAGGATATAAATTGGAAAGGAACTTGTGCGGGAAGAAACACATAGCACAATCTTTGTGGAAGACTTGTCTGTGGTCCGTATCTCAAAGATATAAAAAAGAATCTGACTGATAGGCATGGGAATTAAATCAGTCCCTTAAAAAAATTAAAATTTACAGCAATCTCCTCTTTTTCTTTTGCCCTTCATTCTTTTTTTCTCTTCTCTTGCAAGTGAATTAGGACTCTTTAAATGTCTTCTCCTTACTACCCCTTGCTTAGTTCAAAATTATGTGCTGATTTGTGTTTTATTTAGCATTATTTATATGATAGTTTCTTTAATAAGAAACACTGTACAAAATATGATTGCATACTAGATAAATGAGTTAAAACGGCCAATGCTGGCATAGTTTTACAAAGAAAGATAGATGTATCTTGTTGAAAAGGATCTCAGAAAAGTTGGCTGAGAAAGGGCCCTAAGAATGGAAGTAATCCTTGTCCCTTTCTCTGCATTTAAATATTTACTCCAAGACATTGTGGATAGATTGCAATGATGAAAATATATCTGTCTCAGAGTATCATTACCTTAGCTAATTAAAAAATATACAAGGATTGAAAGTAATGCTTATTGTCTTCTCTTTTCTGCAAGGAGCTACTGGTACATGTGAGTTCATACACACATGTATGTCTGCATCTATATATATATATATATACATATATGCACACAATTATTTGTTCTTTGATGTTGAAACAAGATGCTTGAATCTCTCAGGAAAGGATGCTTCTTCCAGATGTCCACACTTTTCAAGACAGAAGCCTAGATGATGGGGCAGAATGGGGATGGAAGCAGTGCTGTTTGGCATCTGCTTTCCGCACAGCTGAACAAAGATTTTGCAATGCTGTGGCACCATAGCGCATTCCAGAAATAGTAAAAATCTACAGTGAGGACATTTCCACTGGGATTTGAGAGGTCAGCACAGAGAAGTGAGAAAACTTTAGACAGTTCAGGTCTGAATCAAGCCTTTAATTGCCAAAGCTTTTTAAAAACTTAGAACCAGTCTGGTACTAGTCGTCTTTTTCATGAGAGACGAATGCATACCAATGCTGGACTGGAAAACAATCTCCACACTTTTGTAAATGATTCTGATCTGTGTCTTTTATAATATCTCTGTCACACTATCAGCCCTCTCTTAGGGAAAACCAGCCATTGGAAATCTGACAAATCTCAAATAAACTAGCTCAGAAGGAGCAGTGGTCAATTAACTGGCAAAAATATTTTGCTATTAGAGAGTATAATTTTGCCCTTCTCCCACTGTTTAATTTTCCTCCTTGTTTCTCAGTGAAGGTGAGGAAGTAATCTTTTAATCATATTCTGGATCAACTCAAAATAAAACCCCTGATTCTTACAGCCTGCTATTTGTTATTCAGTAATGTAAGCACTGCTAGCTTCTTTTCTTAGTTTTGTTTATCCTTTCTGAATAACAGAGCTGGAAACAGCAGTAATGGTCTCAGTAATATTCTAGAAAGAGATAATATCATCTGCTACTTTTTCAAGGCATTAATTTGTATATACATTAAAACTGATGTTTACTCTCTAAGTGTGTTCGTCTTGTAGGAATTCATATTTAATGTGTTGCCTACCAGGAACATGAAATCTATATCAGGATCACTGCTTTGCAGGTCATAATCCCTCTTCTTATAAATAAGGTTATACACTTAAATGAATGACTGTGCATTTTTCTGTGCTAAACGGCTTATTGTACAACTGAACCTACTTCATCAATTTAATTTGATTGCTAAATGCCACTGGCATGAAGGAATGTGAACTCTCCACAATCATCCAGGATAAAATACATCTTGTCATACTTAACCTAATTAAAAACTGGCCATTTAGGCTGCATTAACCACCTAGACTCAAGAGGTAGAAACAAGCCTTTCCCAGCAGTAAATCACACTTAGGACCGATGGGATAAATCCCAATATGCAAATGCCTGGGAGTTTTATCATTATGTGTGAAGGCAGATGACATGATTTGTTTGGACTTCATTTCTGAGTTAAAAGGGATAAAATGATCAGATAATACCAATTTTAAAAATTCTACCCTTGTCCATTACAATTTTTCTGACAATTTGTCTTTCTGAACTATGCCAGGAACTTCTGCTCTCTCCTCCCCTGCAGGTAATAATACTGAAGGAGCAATAATTTTAGATATTTTAACAAGATCAGTGATACTGCATTGCAATGCCAAGACCAATATTCATGTGGAGATGCTATGTTTTTTCTTCTGGTAACATGCTCCCTTGGTTTCTCTTTGTGGTTTTTTGGAATATGGGGTTCTTTTTTCCCTCTGTTTTTACAAAATGTAAAGTGAATAGTTTATGTTTATGAACAGAATCTTGGAAACCAGAGATATTTATCTCAGAAGAAGTCCGGTAAGGGCACCAAGAGGACAAATGAACATTTTTCTGAGAGTAACCCTGAAGAATCCCACACCCTTGGCAGAGTGAGCGCTTCTGGTTTTTGCAATGGTCAGCCTCGAGGTGGATCACCAGTGAGGTGCATCTTTGAGAGATTTCTCCAGCTGGAATTCAGGAATATTCCATCTGTATTTCTCTCATAAACTGCAACAAATATCAGAAGACAGAAAACACCTTTAACTATAGGTGGTCTCGGCTAGATGTGAAGATATTACTAAAAGTAAAGAGGCTTGCTTTCCGACATAGTTTTTGCATCCTGAAGGTTTCAATCAAAAAACTCAGATTACACAAAACACAAAATCCAGGCCAAAATCTTAGCACTTACAACTAGGAAAACCTCATTGATTTCCTAGCCAAAACCTGATGTTGTGAGACTGAAACCCTGAGACTCTAGCAGCAAACAGGAAGATCATATATTTATCCACAGACCACTGATTTCCTAGTTTATACTCCAAGAATTTAAGAAACTAACAATGCCATCCAAGTCCCTTTGGTTGCAAATGCATTATCAATTGCCTATCATATATATATATATATATATTTATGTTAGATCTTTTCTAGGGATGCATAACTTTTAAAAATTATCTTTTTAAACGGTACGTTCAAATAGCTTGTGTAGAAGTAATAATGAATTGGGTCTGAATTTGATCAAGATTTTGGTATTTTTTTCCAAGGAAAATTGATACTGTGATTAAAGTATTTCATTGGTATCCTCTCATAAAATTTCAAGTTTCTCCTAATGGAACTTTTCTAGTAATTTAATTGCAGAAGGCAAACTTTTAATAGAGGGAGTCACGATGCTGTAACAGTATAGCAGAACGTATGAGGCAGCCTCCCAGCTCCAGAAAGTAGTACTAATTATGCTGAGCTACCTCACTTTTACAGGCAGTTTTATAAAACCTCTCCTGCTGGACGGAATTAGGCTTCTGCACTGGGATACTCAGCAGCCATGGCTGGAAACTGGGGTGCTTCAAAATGCCGGTGGGAAGTGCCAAGATTTGAAATTTCCTCTCCACACTGAGTTGAGTACATGCTTCAATGCCATAGTTAAGCAGGATTTACAAGGATTTGGCCTTCACAGTCTGAAGTTTATCTGTCTTCAGTTTATCTGTCTCAGCTACAGTTTTCCATCAAGACAGTTTGTGTATTCTGCACCATATCACTACTGGAAAAATCTAATGTATGCTACAGAGCAGAAAGTCTCTTCCCTATTTGCATGCACAGGGACTAGAAATACTGCCTTTCTAATTCAATTTGTTCTGACTTTTCCTGGAGATACTAACAGTGTTTTTGCACAGAAAATCCCGTAGGCTTTCAGCATCGTCACTCTCTCGGTATCTCGTACTGGGGACTCAAACCTCCTAAGGCTAAGGAGCAGCCAGAGACCAGAGATGCAAGGTGCTAGAGGTGTTTGCCACTCACCACCTACCATCCCTGCTATCTTTTTGAATGGAAGTAGTCATGCAGAATGGTGGAAGTAGCCATCTCTAGAATAGAGAGAGGTGCTCCTGATCCATTCATAATCTTAGAATCACATAATGGTTTGGGTTGGAAGGGACTTTCAAGATCACCTGTTTCCAGCCCTCCTACCATGGGTAGACCAGGTTGCTCAGAGCTCCATCTGAACTGACCTTGAACATTTCTGGGGTGGGGCATCCCCAGCTTCTCTGGGCAACCTGCTCCAGTGTCTCATCTCCTTTTATAGGAAAGAATTTTTCTCTAATATCTAACTTAAACCTACCCTCTTTCAGTTTAAACCCGTTACCCCTTGTCCTATTTTACAGCGCCTTGGAAAAAGTCCCTCTCCAGCTCTCTTGTAAGCCCCCTTTAGATACTGGAAGGCTGCAACAAAATCTTCTCAAAACCTTCTCTTCTCCAGGACAAACAACCCCAATTCTCTCAGCCTGTTCTTCAGATTGTTCAGTCCTTTGATCATTTTTGTGGCCCTTCTTTGCACCACTCCAGCAGATCCATGTCCTTTTTATGCTGGAGGCCCCAGAGATGGATGCAGTACTCCAGCTGGGATCTCATAAGAGCAGAGGAGAAGAATCATTTCCCTTGACCTGCAGGCCATGCTGATTTGGATGTAGCCCAGGATGTTGTTGGCTTTCTGGACTGCCATGCACACTGCCAGTTCATGTTGAGATTCCCATAAAAAAGCATCCCCTAGTCCTTCTCCCCAGGGTTGATCTCAATCCATTCTCCACCCAGCCTGTGTTGATATCTGGGCTTGCCCTGACCCAGGTGCAGGACCTTCATTCAGTAGACAGGGAATTAGGTAGGGATCTTTCTTCCCTGAAGAAATTCCCTGAAATGTTAGACAAGATTATCCTAAATCTCTTTGATCTTGGATTTCATACTAAGGATGTTTAGGCACAAAATTCATGTTCTGAGCTCTGCTCTGAAGTAGATGTTGTCTGTGACCACCTAGACATCTTGCTGCCCATGGCTGTGGTGCACTGAGCTTAGTGACTGAGTTGGTCTTTTTCAATCCTCTGTTCCTAGAATAGTTTGTGAGCATAGGAGCAGGATTTCCTTTCTTTCATACTTTTCTCATGGTGCTCTAGGGTTTTTCATAATACACACTCTTTGCATGTTTACATCATCGCTGGGATGAAGCTTAAGTGATCATTGGTGCCTGAGGCGTTACCGAAATGTAAATAAAAATACAATCCTGACATTTCCTGGAAATCTCTTCTCAGCAAAATGTAAGGTTCAATTCACTTTATATCACCACACAGCCAAATTCACACATGTCTTGACAAGCTCAGTTATTGTCATTGGGCCTGAATCTTTGAACAGACCTGAGGTCTTCCCCCCTACAACAGCCCACCTCCAAGAAATGTGTTGCACATCATTAAAGGCTTAGCCAAAATAACAAAGTGTCATGCATCCGGCCTTATCCGTGGACATCAGCAGATGAAAGCAGAGGAACGCCCTCAACACCAGGCAACCTTCCCTGTGTGGGAGGATGCGAGTGGCCAAGGTCGCTCAGCACACATGGCGACAGGAAGAAATCTCAGCAAGTGCAGTACTGCTGGCCCAGCCAAGCCCACAGAACACGAGCCATGAATTGAGATGCCAGCCAATGCTGCTTCTCTTTGATGTCATGCAAGACAGGAGACATCAGCCACAGGTATGCAAACATGAAAGTCGAACGTTATCAATCACGAGGGAGTAGCTGCCTCAGCAGACCAGGCAGAGTGTAGGTTTCCATTTAACTAAAACAAATACAATCCAAAAGAAAAGAAAAGAAATAACTGCAGATGTACCTAAGTCATGCTCATATCCTCACTATGAAAGATAGGAGAGAAAAAACAGAAAGATTATAGATACACATTTGATCAAGATTAGTTATTACAACAAAGGAAAAGGAAGGGTATTCGTTTTTTTTCTTGTCTTTCTGTGCGTTTGTCTGAGATTTTATTCATCATAGAAAGAAACACACTTTCTGAAAAGCTCCACGCATTTGCTCTGCAGATGTAGCTTTCATTTTTATTATCACATCAGTTGGGTTTGTCTGAATGCCTTTGTTATAAGCATTAAGACCTAGATCACGTCGCTACCCAGGGCTGGGAAATATGGATCTCTCTGGGGCCTCCTGGATCTGCAGTGTAGATGTGCAGGGTTTCACACATGCTACAAAGGGTAAAGTGGGCTAAAGGAGTGGGGACTGGAAGCAGGTTGGAAATCCTGACCTTTTCAAATCCATCTGCCTGAGCTGGCAGATCCACTACCCAGAATTGTGCCACACTTTAAACAGAGATGCCACAGAGCCAGCATTAGTTTAGCTGCCTTCTTGCCTTTACCCAGGCAACACCTGTTCCAGAAAAGCTCTTCATTTCAGGCTTACTTATAACAACTAATCATCTATGGGACTATCTATAATCCATCAAGTACTCTAAGTCTGTCAAAAACCTTCTGTGAGAGACAGTTCCACTGGACTCACATTGAAACCAGTGTGTTTTTCTGAAAATGTCCATAGACTGTGACATGGTTATGGAGGACAGTGACTTCAATGACTTGGCAGGTCAAGCACTGAGAGCAAGTCCATTGGGCTACTAATTTCAATGGAGGAGTTAACTCAGAGTGAAGAAAAAGTATAACCTGTCCTCTATCTATTTAATGTCTTCTCAAAAGCTTAAGATTGTGATTAAAGTTTTATGTTAATGTTGAATTACTCTGGGCAGCTAGTGCTTTCAGCAATGCAATAACTGGAACAATAAACGTCATGTAGGTGATACAGAATATGTACACGTGGTACTAAAAACAGCACTGCTTTTTCAGAAAAGAATCTTCACTAGAAGAGTAACTATTTTCTCCGTGTAAATTTTTATAGACTGCCTGAGTAGAAGCCTTAAAACAGGTGACAATATATCTCATTATATATATGAGAGCTGTCAGCTGGGACTTGGACCCCTGTTCCTGCAGTTATTATTGTCTGGGGATTCCGTTCCTGCTTCACACCATCTTGTCTTGATGTAAGACTGCAGAGAAAAGCCAGATAGAGACTGAAACTACAATCAGAATTCTCCAGCGTTCAGATCACATTAACAGCTGTTTCAAATCACAGCAGCCCATCTACCCAGTGACACAGACCACAGAGAACATGAGAGTCTGGTTTTTTTCTCTTCACTGGTGCCCCATTGACAACTCAGTTGAGTGCAAGGCTTCGTGCTTCCTTTCAAAGCCATGAGCGAGACTGGCTTCAATTACCAAGTGCACTTCATACTGTGTGACTCCCACATCACTCACATCCTGCTGGAAGGATGGACTTGTCATCTTCAAGTAAATATTGCCAGTGCAGGAAACCAAGCTTCCTGAAGGACAGCCCGCGACCCTGGAGCTCACTCCTCGAAAGGCACAAAGGAGCAGGAACAGCTGTACCTGCTGCAAAAGGCAGTAAGATCTTTCACTTTGTCCCACTTCTGTGGCAGGGAATTGAGGAAAGAAGCAGCTTCTCAGCTAAAGGGATAAGAAATGCACAGAAGCATGGGGAGCCATATGTTTTCCTAATAGGTAACTAAAGTGAGTGGTTAATAGAGCTTGTCCTTTGTTGTTAGGAGACAGTCACACACGAAAAAATAAAAGGCAGGGTTTTGTTGTGTCTGAGACTTGTTCAGCATTTCGTGAGACCACACATATGCATTACCAGTTCTTCGGTGGTCTGGAGCATGTGCCTTCCTTCAGTTCTGCTTGCCTGGCTCCCTTACTTTGGATGATGGTTTTTCTTGTTCCCTTAGTTCTCAGTAGTAATATGGAGTATATAATGTTCAGGTGTTATAAAATACTGTTTTTAATTTTAGTGTACAAACTAATTGTAGGCTGTTATTTTAATACTTCTCATTATATCTTATTCTAAAGAGTAAGACTATTTATGTACTTTTTTTAAGAAAAACAATTGTATCTTTTAAACTGCATGCTTTCAAGGATAAAGTTTTTTGTGCACATGTCTGAAAAGACCTCAAAACAACAGAGATGTTATGTCTGTAAAACAGCATAATCCTACAGCTGGGTCCATTTTAGGATACAGTGGAACAGGTACTTCATGACTACACTGGTCCCCTAAATGTAAGCATCAGAGAAGAGCATGAGTTACTGCAAAAGCTGTCTGGAGAGTGATGCCCTCTTCACCCATTCCTTGCTGGTGCAAGTGTGATGGTTTTCCCCGATTTCTGTGACAAACATCTAGGAAAACCCATCACCTGATTTTTTTAACTATGAATTGAAAAATGAGCTGCTTCTATGTTTTTGTTCACATTTAAATATACAGTGAATTATGAGTCATACCATTCCAGTTTGAGGTATTTGCATTCTAGTGAAAACATAAAACACTTCAACATACAAAAGAAAAGCTAACTTATTTCCCCCTCTCCTCTAAAATTGATAATGTCTTCTGGGTCCCCTTTATTAATGACATATTAATGACATTGAACAGCTTCTAAATGAAATGTAAAATATATAAAATCATAGAATATCTCAACTTGCAACGGACCCATAAGGATCCTTGAGTCCAACATAGTCTCATTGCACCCAAGTATAAAGAAACTTTACTACATAGTTAACCTTTTTTGCATGCTTAAGTACTAGTCATGACTTACATTGTAGTTTAGGTAGGTAGCTGCTGCAACTGGTGACAACAAATGCCACAAAATTCTCCTTACATTTTACCTCTCTTTGGAAAACTGGGCTTTTTTCAGTTGAAATATCTGGGACTCATTAATGAAGATTGTACAGGAACACATAAATCTAGCTTCCTTTAACCATACACAAAGGAAAATTGTTTTGTTACATAGCAATTGTCATTTCAGAATGAATTATGATTTAAGATGCATTATGCAATTTTTTTTTCATGTTGTGCCATTTGTTCTCTGATCTGTGGGGAGGCTCTGTGCTTTCTATGGAATTAATTAACCCTAAAGATCAGCCATAGTTCTAACCTCGTTCTTTAATGGAAACAACTAAATTTCCTCTTTAGTCACTTTTAAAGTAATGTGTGACTTGAAATATGCAACTTTTCTAGCCAGCTGGCCAGGATAGCATGATTTCCTCCATTTCTCCATCTTCATTGCTACATGAGATACCTGATAGCTGGAGCACAGCACTTGACAGTAAATAATAGATGTAGGTCTGGAAAACAGCTAGAGGAAGCTTGAATTTCTGTCTCTGAACTCAATCAGACAGAAAACAAGAGTATATGCAAGGAACTACACAAAGCTGAAACTGAAAATCTCCAGCCCAAAGGAAAAAAAAAACAACCAAAAAAACAAAAACCAAAAAAAACCACCAACACAACAACCAAAAATTGTCTTCAAAGACTCTGTCACAAAAATGTTCTCCATCAAGGACACCAAATTAAATTCTAGCTAAGGGTGGTGGCTATATACTCCCGTAGCTGTGGAGTTTGTAATACCCACATACTCACAGACAGACAGACAGACAGACAGACACACACACCAGTATCAGGTTATATGTTTTAACTAAACTGTTTCCGGTTTTAGAGTTCTCTTTTCTCATATCTTAACTCTCCAATTTTTTAGCATGGGTATGTTTCCTGTCCTAGCAAACAGTATTTAAGAACCTGTATATATTTTTTCTCAATTCCAGCCACTGAATTTCCACAAGTTATTGCAAAATACGACGAAACAAATAATAATAAAAAAGGATAAAAATCATCTTTGCCTCACCACATATCTCCCATGTTCTTCTCCCTAAATTCAGGGGAAAACTATTAGAGTTTTGTGATTTTCTTGAGAGAGATAATATCTGTGGTTGCCTTCAGAAGAAAGATGAAATACATTCCAAATCAGTGTCCATCCTAGCCAGTGATTTGCCAGCAGCCTGATACTGTCTATGGTAGGCAGTTCCAGCCTGTGCACCTCATCTAATTGCTATGATGACAGATTCACACTGGAAAAGAAAGGTGATCGTTCAAGCAGATGGCTCATACCACTAAGCCAAAGCCAAAAAACTCCTCCACAGCCATCAGACTGGTGACTTTTAATCTCAGGGTTCAAGGACACTATAATTCTATAGTCCTCTTCACATCTGGAGGAAATGAGTCTGGTGTGCAGAGGAAAGCACCACATTATCCACATGTCACAGCCTGATCAGCTGATGGGCTGGCAACTCTTGGGGGGCTGTGGCAATCTCACTGCAACTCTTACTTCTGCATATTTGCAGAAAGATTCACCCTCAGCAAGTGAGAGTCTATGTTTTGTACTTCATCCACGTTGAGTAAATGCTCACTGTAGCTCATTCGTGATTTGCCAACTTTTTTAATTAAGTTATTGGGTTTTTTGTTTACTCTTAGGGAGTGTTCTTTCTTGTAATTTATTTTAGAAATTCTTAAATATACAAATATTTAAATATTGTATAAGAAAGTTTGTCCTCTAGATCTCTTGTGTGTCTTGTATCCAAGAGTTCATCCTCCTTAAACACAGTTAAAGATATCACAGTGAGAGAAGGATTTTTATTTCAGAGGATAAAAATTAACTGTAACATCATAAATACATAGCAGCATGAAACATGGCCAGAAGATGATGCCATGGATGGATTCAGTCGAATCCAACAAAGGTCATTACAGATGTGACTGAAATCACTTATGTCTTGCATATGTCATCTGCAGACCACAATTAAAAATTAGACTCTCAGTTTACAAGAAATGGAAGCTGGGAGTAAGGAATGCACCATGTGACTAGTACGATAACCTGAAAATAAATCCTTTTTGGTTTGGTAGTCCAAATCATGTTTTTTCATCTTATCTTAGTGTTTTGGGTTTGGGTTTTGTTCTGTTTGTTTGGTTTCTGTTGGTGATGGTTTTTTGTTGCTGTTGTGGATCATCAAGATATGTTTATTCAGAATATTTTGTGGTTCCCATACCACAGTTTTATTGACTTTTATTTCATTTATGTGAAAATATTGTTTAATTTATCAATGTTCTGGTTGATCAAATCTTTTCATTTCCATAATGACAGTGTTGCACACAGTTCAGTGGCAGAACAGAGAACAGAGGGGAGGTGTCATGCCTTTGAATCCACTCCTCTCTTCACTAGTCCGGTCTGAAGTGGAAAGAAAGAAGATGGTAACATGTCATTTGTGGATTCATAAGACTCTTCCCAGTTCCTTCACCTTGTTTTTGGTTTCAAAATACCCAAATCCATAGGCTGTTAATGTCAAGTCAAGTAAGGAGGGAGTTAATATCTGTGATAGAAAGAGTCAGCCTCAACTGTCAGTGGAGCCACCTGGTACCTATTAAGGAGTAGTTATGAGAGACAGGTGAGAGATAAAGTAGGGAAATTTTATAGTGTAGGAGAGAATGAGCTAGAGACAGCATTGGGCTAGTTGTGGGGATAGTAAGCAGAGCCAGGTGTTTGAAGTCATGGAGAGAGATGAGATTTATAGGCTCCTTCAGTAGACAAAAGCCTCCTTTCTTCTTCCATCTGTAAGTAATGGGATACTGGTAGGGCCTAAACCAGCTAAAAGCTGTTGTACAGAAAATACCAAAATAGCATGTGGGTGCTTGGATATTTGCTTGAGACTGAAGGAAGGAACATGGGTTAATATGCACTTTATGTAGTTCCTGGTGTTCTAGGATTCATCTCATGCCCCTGTCCCCATTTGTTGTTTTCCTTTTGAGGGCTTCACTTTTAAAAAGTTTTTAGGAAGACCTCTGTGTTTCAAGAGGTATGGCAATTTTTAGGAGACAGATCTGACCAAACAGACTACACATGAATACTTTTATTTTTGGAAAAACTCCTTGCCTGAAAAAGATAATATGTTTCTCAGCTTCTATTAGAGCAAACTGGGTATTATTAATCATTATTCTCAGTCCTAGACTGTTTGTTTCTCCCCTCTCTGCCTACTATTTCCCAGTTCAAAATCTATTTTGAAGAGTGTATAAATCATAGTGGATAACTACCTCTTATACAAAAAATTACTTTACAATTTAGTTGTTATGTCTGTTCCCAAATAATGTATTCTTCTTATTTATAACACAGGCTGAAAAAAATTACTGCTGATTTATTTCTTAAAAGTGTTACTGAAGGAAAACAAGGATATGAAGCTTCTGCCAGTTTTCTTCTGGAGGTTCCATGGTAGCAGTAGTGCCAGAGCTGCAGGTGAAAGGACAGAGCATTTCTACATACCCAGCTCTAACCTGCAGGATCATCTTCCCTGAGCCAGCCTTTGTTACTGAAGATTTGGCAAGAAGTGGCCAGCTCAGGATGAAGGTCCTTTTAGACTCCTGAGTTTTAGCTGCTTGCTTTAGAGGGTTAAAATGCAGGGCATTGTGGTGAATGCATGCAATTTAAATTATAAGACGTAGCCTCGCAGTTCCTTTCTGGATTCTTCTTAGTCTTAGGGAATTGTCTTTGAGGTAATGATTAAAATGTATACTCCAAAACTGATGTGTTTTTCTCTACTCATTAATGCTGTGGCATAACATTGTTGTCAGATGCACTGCTTTCTTCTGTGGTCATTTGGCAACACTGTGCCCAAACCACAAAACACAATAGTGGATGTCCTGGAGCACTTATCTTTTCCCATGATCCTTTGTCAAGCTATTAAATTCATACACCTTAGTGCCAGCAAAAATAGAATAATTTGGGGAATGGATTTTGCAACCTGATTTTTAAGGAAGAAGGAGGGGCAGGGCTCAGAAGGTTAAATCTGCACTGTGCAAGTGCCCTGGCTATTCCCTGCACGACCAAAATACAAGGTTCTTCTGACAAATGATTTATATTTGAATTTTTCGACTGCTGGATGTTTCAGAGGAGGTCTGCTCAAGGACTCTAGGGACCCTATTCCTTCCCCTTCCATGTGCAATTTTCCTGCAGCTGGTCAAACTTTTCTGTTTGGGGTTGGCTGGAATTATTTGGGCTCTAATTAACTGAGCTAGTAGTAAATTAATTCAATGAAATTTTGGCAGTAGTTCTGCATAATACTGGTTTAAAAACTCACTGTTAACTTGGGTACTTTCCGAAGTGGAAAGTTTTAAGGGAGCCTGTGTTTACCTTTAGAGTGCTTCCAAAACACCCTTGATTTCAGAACTCAGCTCTTTTTCAGTGGTTTGCAAACACAGCAGTGCATAAGCTGGGCTACCAGTGACGAGGCTGAATGATGTACTTTCAGGAAATCCAAATATGCTGTCTATGCCTTGACAACTCCATGCTGCTACCACTACCTGACTCATCAGCTTTCTCCCCCTGTCCTGCACAGAGCCCAAGGACTCAGCTGTGCCCTGCAAAGCTTCCTGTTTACAGCCGTGCATCCTCGGAAAACAGAGTGCTCTCTGCTTCCCACATCCCAAAAGCCACAGACGGATCCCGTAACATCCTGTGCCTTTCCGTCGTCACAGCACTGCTTTTTCTGAGAACTGCCGTGAGAAGTTGCTCACAGGATTGTTAACAATTGGCCATCACCTTCTGGATGTGTCAGACCATTGAGTACTCCGGACTGCTGGGCTTTGCGGACAAGGAAACAATATCAGCAAAACATTTGCCCTTTGTTCCCTCTGGATATTGAGTTCAGTGTGTATCATAGCGGATAACATGCTTCCTACATGGAGAAACCCATGTTTTTTGTTTGAGGCTGAGTGTTGTATCACTCAAAGTGTACATAGACTCAGCTGGGACACAAACGTAGCTCAGTACAGAATGGTCCTGGCAGCTGCATAGCTTATCTGCTCCATTTTTCTCCTTGTGGTTACAGCCAAGGTATGTGTGTAGTCTGTCTCCCACCTGCAATGTAGTCTCCTCAAAGAGAAAAATGTCCAGTCTCCAGCTTCCTCCAAAGAGGACCCCAGATTAAGACTTCGTTCCTCTCATTTCTTCCCCTGCCCTCTGCCCTACAATGCACTCCTGTTGTCCTCAGTGGTTACTTAACAGCACTCAAGAGAGAATGACCACGAATGATGAATTGGAGCATAAAGAGAGAAATCCTCCCTAGTGGGGAAAAATAAATTGAGTTTACGGATACCTTTGCTGACAGCTGCCTACACAGGCATATTTTGGGTCACTGAAAAAAATCATTAAAACTAAGCAGGCTCTTTTTTTAAGAGTAAGTTATCTTCAGACTGTGGAGGCCAAACCTGACTGTAACCTTGTACTCGCTTTTAGTAAGAAGAAATCTGGTGCCATGAGAAGTGGCTTGTGCCACCTCCTGCAGCATTCCATCCACGGAGATGGTCAGGGAACTGCTCTTGTCCTATCCCTGGTCCTGCATATGGAAGAATGTTGGGCTGACAATGCCTCCGTGTGTGTGTGTGTTACACAAATCTCACAAACAAAAGTCAGAATTTTGCCGCATTGTACAAATCTAGATTTTCCATGTCGTATTGAGACTGCATGCAGTTGCGAATACATATTACTCTTGTTTAAAGATTACCTCTAATTAAGGCTTTCCAAACATATTTTGGATTATAGATCACTCACAACCTTTCCATTGTTCTTGCAGTCAAAACAGCAGTAGCCACAGCAATGCACAACACGTTATTAAAAGAAAAAGACTAGTTAAAACTAAGTTCTATAATTGTATGTTACTAAGTAAAATGTATACTTTAGAAATTCTTTCCAACATATGAAATGATACAATAGAAGGTAGAACTTAACAGCAAAAAAAAGTTGCTATAATCCTCAAAGACTATCCCTACTGAAGAAAAAAGTATTTTCATATGTATAAGGATAGTTAAACGCTTGAAAAAAGATTGAATAACCCCTAAAACTACAGCTGAAAGCAAATTCTTCAATCTACAGTTTAAATTAATACAATAAAAAGGAACTGCAAGTTAGCTAAAAACCTACTTTTCCTATTCCTCAAGTAAAGTCAGTAATGAAATCAAATAGTAAACAGATCTTCCTTCCTACATGGACTCTCAAAACCAGGCAATGAATACAGAATTTATGTGAAATAGGGCTTTGGGAAAAGCTGTTGCCAAAACTCATTAACTCTACACACTTCTTAATTTTCCCCATCCAACTGGAATTCACATATGACATTCTGACTGAGGAATTATTTACACACATGCATAATGTCAAACAAAGACAAATCCAATGGAACAATGCAATAACCTCAGCATTTTAATGCAGTTTTCTTTACTTAGTGTATGTATGTAATAACTCTGTAGGCACAGAAATAGAAACTGCTCTTTAAAACCTCATTTAGTTGATTGTTGGAGTGCTGGCAAACTATCACAGAACCATAGGATAGCTGGAGTTGGAATAGACACTTAAAGGTCATCTAGTCCAATGGCCTCGCCATAGGAAGGAGTATCTTCTACTAGACCAGGTTGCTCAGGGCTCCATCTAAACTGACCTTCAGTGTTTCCAGCGACAGTGACTAAGGGCAACCTATTCCAGTGTTTTACCACCCTTATTGTAAAAAACTTCTTGCTTATATGTAGTCTAAATCTACTTTCTCTCAGTTTAACATCATTACCACTCATCCTATCCCAACAGGCCCTGCTACAAAGCTTTTCCCCATCTTTCTCATAAGTCCCTTTTAAGTACTAAAAGTCCGCAATAAGTTCTTCCCAGAATCTTCTCCAGGCTGAACAACTCCAGCTCCTTCAGCCTGTCTTTATAGCAGAGCTGCTCCAACCCTCTGATAATCTTTCTCTGGATTTTCTGCAAAAGTTCTATGCCTTTCCTCAGCACCAGAGTCAGACTGAGTACTCCAGGTGGGGTCTCGTCAGAGGAGAATTATGCTCCTCAGCCTGTTTGGTCACAGTTCTTCTGATGCAGCCCAGAAGAAGGCTGACCTTCTGGGTTGCAAGAGCACATTGCTGCCTCACGTCCAGCTTTTCATCCACCAGTAACACCAAGTCCTTCTCAGCAGGTTTACTCTCAATCCCTTCACCCCCCAGTCTGAATTGACACGAGGGGTTGCCCTGACCCAATTGCAGGACCCTGTACTTGGCCTTGTAGAACCTCATGATGTTCCCATGGATCCACTGCTCAAGCTGGTCCAGATCCCTCTGGATGGCATCCCACCCCTTAGGCATGCCAGCTGCACCACTCAGCTTGGTTCATTTAAAAACTTGCTGATGGTGCAGTCGATCCTTTCATCTATGTCATTGATGAAAATATTGAACAGTGGTGATCCCAATATGGATCCCTGAGGGAAACCACTTGTCACCAACGTGCATCATTGCACTCTGGATGAAACTGCCCAAACTGTCTAACCAAGTCCTCATCCACCAATTCCTCATCCACCAGATAGTCCATCCATCAAATACATAACTCTTCAGTTTATACAGTAGGATTCTGTGGGGGACCAGGTCAAAGAAATCCAGATATATGACATCCACAGCTATGAAGCTGCTATCAAGGAATAGATTTAGTGTCATATTGCTTGGTTGATATCAGGTCTTAGATATTACCACTGGCAAGGCAGGGCCTGTTTTCCAAGAATGATTTTGAATGCTAATGTTTCTTTTAACTCGGAGTGAATTTTAGATACCAGATGAGTATTCTGCTTTGCAACAGCAAATTTGACAAACTATGTGGCTGAGATATATATATATATATTTTTTTTTTTTCTGTGAGACTGCTATGAGATTTCCTTTAATTGGCTGGTATTGTCTTGTTGCTAGATCACAGTAATAGCAAAGGTGACTCAAGTTCCCTGTGAATTTTTCTGTGACAGAGTACCCTAGGTAATTCAGGAAAAGTCCAGCCCAACCGCATCCCACAGCTATTGTGATTGTCATTGAGTCAACAAAAGGGTTGACCCTGAGTGGAAATTACATGGGGCCAAGATAAACTTATCAGTCTCAATAACCTTCACACTTTTTTTCTTCCTTCCTTCTACATCAACTCAGGCTAGTTTCACTCTGTGGCAGCACAGATGCCTTGGGAGCCGTGACCTTCCTTTCCCTTTTTAAATGTCATTAATGTATTTCTTCCTCCATCCAAAACTTTACGTATTCTGTGAAACTTGCTACTACAAGGTCTCAGAGAGGCCTCACTACGTTTTGGATTTATAAAGGATGGCACAGATACCTGCAGGACTACAAGATGGTGCAGAATGGCACCTTGTAATGCTTGTCACCGCTCAGAAAAAAAACTTTGGTAGAGACCTACAGTGTCCCTCTTAGTGCCATGGGTCAGGCTCTAGGTTAGGGCAGATTACTTTACCTTTGCCACTGCAGATCTCTGAAGTATAAAAGACTGCTTAGCTGCTCTAGCAGTTCTCCCCATTCCTGTGATCCTCTCTTGTCTTGCGAGCCCTCGGGCCACTTCAAAGCCTTAACCATTGCCATAGACAGCAATTTTTTCCAGGCTTCCACTACCTTATTTCTCAGTGAAGACAGAAGAGAATATTTGCAAGCCCAGACTAACAGTTCATAAGAACCATGCCAATTTTAGCAGCTTGGCCTGAGGTTAGGGCTGTAAGTAAATTTAGCTGTATTTACTCATATTCTGGTATAACTACACTACACCACAGCTGCTGGTCTTCCTAAATCACATCAGTACCAATTGCCTCACTCCTTTACTGATGATACAAATACTTCAACAGGTAAATTTAACATCAGCTATGAAAACTATTTGGGTTTGAGTTATCCAAGGACTTAATGGATGATCTATTAGCACATACCACAGACTGTTCACTGTATTCACTACATAAAGAAAACAAATTCCCTGAAATGGAACAATGAGTTTTGCAGTTTTCAGTAATGAAAATTATGTTCAAGAGGCCCCTTTAACAACCAAAAAAAAAAAAAAAAGTAGAAATGGAGTTACAGATGGCTCTACCCACCCTTTTCCCTTTCAGCTGACAGTTCAAGCTCCATATCAGGAAGCAGGCATGTGCCCAGGACTAACTGTGCTCTGTGCAGCTCTGCTCTTGGTAGAGGTGCTGTCTTCAGGGAATGGCTGTCAGACTACGGTTATGTCTGCACATCTCTGGTATTTGCCTCTGTGTCACTTTTATTTAAAGAATATGGAAATGAATGCCAACATCCCGATTACATTTTTTCTATCTCTGCTGAGGAGTTATTCTGTTTAAGATTGTGTTTGCGAACTTTCTGACTGCTACATTTACCACAGGTATATGCTAATCAACAGTATTAAACACCATTTTTCGTTGAAATTTCTGGACATCTAATGCATCACATTCATGACATTTGAGAACTAAGTGATTAAATGGGCAACAATCTCTACAATATAGATAACCCCACTGTTTCTTATGAATTAACCTTTTTCTAATGAAGTTAGTGATGAATTTATCAATGCTGGGTTAGTGGTTAGACTCAATGATCTCAGAGGTATTTTCCAATGCAAATGGTTATATGATTCTATGCATAAAGGCTTGTCTCCTCTAGTGCAGTCCTTTCTCCCACACCACAACACAGATCATGGCAACTCATTTCCAGAAACTTTTCCTGCTTTCCTGACAGTGGAAAACACTGCTACCATCTACACTGATTTCTATTAAATTCCCTCCTCCGTAGATAACAGTGAGACCTACACTGAAAATACAAGTGCCATAACCATATTTTTTAAGTATTTTTCTCTTCATTTAAGGCTGCTTTGCTGCAGATTCACTAGGCAGGACAGGATATGAATTGGGCTTTTTATGGTTGGTTGGGTGTTTTTTTCCTTTGTTTTGTTTCGTTTGGGGTTTTCTTTTTCTTTGTTTTGTTTTTGTTTTGAGTTGTTTTTTTTTTGTTTGTTTTTTTGGGTTTTTTTGTGGTTTCCAGCAGCTCCTCAGTTCCTCTCAAGATACATGCAGTATTTATAAGTCTTGTGTTTTACTGGAGTAAGTTACATCCTACTGACAGCCTATTGTCCTTGCTACTTGTCAATGGACACTGGTAATTTATTCATTCTTTCTCTTTCTGTACCTGAGGCAAGATTAGCTGACGACTGTGCTAGATGGCTCATAAAAATTCCATTACAGCAGCTCCCAAGGTGGAGGAATCTCCATGAGGCATTTGTCACACAGACTGCCTGAGACCAGAGACTATGACTAGGGAGACAAAAAATGCCCCCAGTGCGAAAGCAGATGAAAAAAATCTTGTCCTCAACTTTTCCTGCCATACCAGCAAAGAGCAGCCAGACTAGTCAGGTGGGAGCAGTGTGAGCCGCAGGAGGAGCAGGCGGCAGCTGTGCTGGTGCTCTCCAACAGCCTAGCAGAGGGGAGGAATTCATCCAGATTAGTTTCCTCATTAATTTCCTCTGTAATTCATTGTAATTCCCATGTAGTGGGAAGCACTCTAATAGCTATAACAAAGAGATCTTGATTTAGTATATTTAAGAACAGAGAACAGAAGTGAAAACCAAGGAGCAAGAATGTCCGTGTAGAATGAGCGCACACAATTTATCTATGTCTTCTGTACTGTGAGTTCACTCATGTAAAGTATAACCATCCATGAAGGGCTCAACCCATGAAGAACACCATCCGTCAGAGCTCCAGGCTTCAGTATAACACAGTGTGTCTCGGAGAATCTGGTTTCTTTGTTGATGAGAGCAACATGAACAGAAGCCTAACATTGTTCAAAGAATTAGATACCTTTCAAAATTTCCTTCCTGTTGCCTGTTCTTTCTGAGTAACCAGAAAATGCTGAAAAAAAAAGTAAATTCAGAATTTAGAGCTGATTATATTAGTGTCTCAACATCTGCTGAAATTCAGGAAAATAAATTGTCTTAGAAGTACAAAATATGCTTTAAAATTTTGTTGTTCTCCAGGCCATTTCCCCATAATCTGTGAATGTAGATCACATCAAAATTAGTGGAATTATATTCATCTAACAACACTAAGAGAAAGCCCTGCTAATCCCTCACATTTTTGTCAATATTAAAATTACAAATTTTCAATTTTTAGTTATTTTCTGATTCTATAAATGTCTAACCTCATAACCTGTGACAATGACTTTTTTTACATGACATGCCCAGGCTGCTGAGGGAACATTTCCAGCCTACATTTATATTAATCTTTTTTCCTCCAATTTGTTATCAAGTCTATCATACAGAAAGGTATTTGAAATCTGACCCAGTTTGTTTAACAATTTAAGCCCCAGTGGAAGATGTGACTAAAGGAATGGACAACTGAGAAGTTGTTTAAACAAGCTACAGTGATTTCAGAACAATATCACAAACGTGTATGATTCAACACTGCAAAGGAAGCATAAGCCTTCCCAGCAGTGATTTTTTCCCCAAAAAATTATGATGAGTAATTTTATCTGTTTTTTGAATCTCTTCCCTTTAACCTGATTGTTTTTACACAGTTACGGTGGTGTGACTTCTCTGTGCCTCCAGCTCAGCCCCTCTGACCATTATTCCATGGTGTGGATACTGGATAAAAAGCAAAAAAAAGGTACTTTTGTGTGAGATTTCAGAACCCAAGATCTCCCCAGCTGCAGGTTAATTTGCCTCTTCCTTTCATACTCTGGTTTAGTGCTATTGAGACAGAGCTACACAGCAGAGCTCTCTTCTGCTGTGAAAGAGAGATTTATAACACATAGCATTAAATCAGTTTTTACTCTGTACTGTTACATGCTCTTTGAGATTGATCTACTCCCCACTGAAGTCGGTGGGTGGTTTTCCACTGAATTCAATAGCTTTTGGATTGAGCCAAGATGAAGGAATGAAGCAGTAGGACACTACAGCACATACAAAGCGCAGGACAGTACATTAAGTACATGTGTTTTCTCATCACAATTGGTGTTTCAGGCTGTTTAATCACTGCCTCTCCCCATATAATAACAAAAGATATTTGGGCCTGGGTAAGAAGTTACTTCAGTGTTTTTTCTTCTATTGATTTTTTTTTAGGTGTATCCAAATTGTACATGCCAAAATGGGACACAATTCTTATGTTTATGTAAATTCAGAGAAGTTATTAAAAAAAATTCCTTGATACTTTAAAAAATAGTCACCTAGCTTTTCCAAAATATTTAGGTACTTCCAATATGTATTACATTCTCATAGGAAATTACATGCCAGCACGCATGCATATATTCAAACCCAAGAAAATATCAGAGGAACTTGCCTTGATGTTAGGTCATATGTCTCAATATCTGTTAACATTAGTCATCTGCACATTTAAGTTTTGTTACATTTACAAATTATGTGACACTCCACCCTTGTTGCAACACCAGCTTACAGCGTCCAGCATTTTTGAACTTCAAGCACTTATTGTCTTTCAGGCCAGGGGTCTGGAGTATTTGCATAATGGAAAAAAATAAAGAAAAGGAAAAAAATTATAAGATTTTGTAGACACTGAGGTAACTTAGTTAATCCATAGATTTTATTTGTTTATTTAAATTTACTGAAACAAAGTCAAGCCCTGAAAAGTTAGAAGTTAATAATTACATTTATTGTAAATTCACCCTTGTTGCATGTGTACTACATAAAAAAAGTTTTACATGGATGATGGAAAAACAGTCTTAATAAAACTTCCTTCCATTCAGAGGATGGATGGTGTGCCAGGAATGAGTGAGCTGTAATGAGGGATGCAGTGATGGCTGTAAGAAGAGGAGGTGAGCGCAGATGGGGTTGCTCCAGCAGGTCAGGGCTGATGGTACGAAGAATCCATAAAATGGGTAAGAACCTCTTGGATGCCTGATGAAATACTTCATTGAGAGGGGTAACAAGATCCTAGTGGTAGTGTGCAAGAAAAAGAGATATTGTTCTTTATATTCAGGTTTGGATGGCTTTAGAGAATTATGTGTTCATGAGATTACACAAGAAAAGAAATTAGTTCCCTAGTTACCTCTACCATTTTCACTCTGTGTTTTTCCATACTGCATGCAGGCTAGTTTTTCCATGGATTTTTTTATTTTTAAAACTAGATCTTCTCAGAACAAAGTTATGGTGTAGTCTATCAAGGGACTGCTACTTATGGGATGAGGGATAATACCTGATTCAACTTTGCTAACTCCTCTCCAGTTTCCTTTTCCACCACTACTCACATGGACGCCGTGTCCTCCAGTATCCACTACAGCCACCATGACATATTCAAAGACAAGCAACAAGGAGTACATACATGGGAACTCAAGTTATATGTTTGCTTGCAGATTCTGGAGGACACTCCAAATCTCTTGCCTGTGGACGTTTTCAATCTACCGTAAACGGGATTAGTTCTGAGCAATGTAAACTTGAACTAACTTGCATGACTTGGTCTAGAGGTGAAGAAGAGTTCTTGCAACAGAGGTCTTCAACAAAATGTGCAAGACCTGGAATAGAATGGAGGCTTACAGAAATTGAATTAATCTGAGTATATGATACAGAAAACATCATCAGGCTTTAATAGCAATCTCTGTGGAAAAGGCAAGAAGTGACAGCAGAAAGAGGTGCTTTCTGTCAACTCCCAACATCCTTGATTCAACCATTCATTCAAACGAAAGGAACTAAATCTTCTTGGGTACGTGTGAAATGAGAAAGATCATCTTGTATACCATAGCATAAAAATGTACTCCACAGCAGAGGACATAGAAAGAAATTAACATAATTGTTTTGGAGGGAATAGAGAGGAAAACTAAGATTTATTTCTGTGGAACTAGTGCTGTGCCTCTGAGGCCTTTAGTTTATTGTGAGTAGCTGTGATATGCTCTGCCTCATTTCACTTCCAGAGGAAATTACAAATCCTTACAAACCCCACAAGTCATGAAGCATCAAATATTGAAAACCCGAGAAAACTTGATGCTTTCTGGGATATTTCCAGATCCCACTTAATGCGTGACTCATGATAGCAATTATCCTTCCCATGCAAGGGGTACAGTAACTAATTAAGCAGGCTCATGAAAGCACCTTCAGAATCTGGAAGGAAAGCATAACTGATGTGATTATATTCCTGACAGGTTCCCCAGTCCAAAGCAAGCTTAAAACTGCTTAAGTCCACAGCTCGAATGCCTGGGATTGGAAGTACTGCAGTTTAATGTACCATTCACTTTAAAAGATATTGTTCTTTGGAGGAATCATTTTTTATATTTTATGATGTTTGGAGGCAGAACTGCCTAATGACTACAACTAAAGCTGTCAGGGTTATAAGTACTAGTGAGCTATTTAAACATCACTCATTATGAGGGAAGACTGATGGTTACCTTGATTCACAGCCTGCCAAGTTAAAATAAGTTCAAGGTACTGAACCTCCTGGAAACCAAATAAACTGCACAGCCTGAGCAAACCCGAAGGACAACACTAACAAGAGCCATGCTGGCACCCTCTCTTGAACGCTGAGTTAATGAGGGAGACGGGATGATCAAAACTCCCATGCTCCTGATAGTAATTCAGCTGCTTTGGTATCACATGTTTACATCCTTCCTATGTTATGTTTTCTTGTTTTATTGGCTTTTTGGTTTTTTACAGTCTAGTAAACAGAATTAAAAGAAAGATGACAAAACAGAATAAAAAAATATGAAAACATGAAAAACAGAAGATAGAAAAAAGTCTAAGCTTTCCCTGATAAAAGAGCGTACACAGAATTAATGTATTGGTACTGACATTGAATCAGAGATTTATGGACCAGAATTTGCTGAGTAAGGAGCTTACATCTATGTCTGAGAGAGCTGCTCAGTCCAGCCTTTCCCTGTTACACTTCTTTGGAGGTGGTGCTACAAGGAATGTCATTTTCACATTGCGAAAAGACCGACACTCACTACCCCATCCTGGATGAATATAGTGATCAAAGTCCTCCTTCTTTCCAAAGGCTTTTGCTGATATTTCAATTAGTGACATAGAAATGGGTAAGGGCAAAAAACTTTCTGGCTTAGAAAGCAGAGATGATGCCCAAACACTTACTAAAAATGTCTGTGATTCACTGTTTCACTTAGCTGAGAAGCCAGTTCATATTTAAATAAATTTGTGTACATCTATACTTGTGTCCAAATGTATAAATTTCATATGTATGCGTATGTATGCGTATGTGTGTGAGCATGCACCAAAATATTTAGCTGTTTAGAGTTTTTCAAAGTTTTTATCTTTTTACTTTACAAGTTCTTTGTTGTTCATATTTAATCACATAAAATAGGACTGTTTTTTATGCTCTCAGCACAAAACACGACTTGGTTGTCAGTAATATTAGACAAGGTGATAGTCCTCCCTTGCCTCCACACACACTCACATTCACAATATAATAACTTACATTTAAAAAATGGAAGAACACTACAACTCACTTGAGTCCTTTCAGAAGCAGAAATAGTTATTACTGAGTGTTCAGATCACAGGATCACACTGTCACGTGCAGTTTATGTGGCTGATTACACTTGGATAACTTCACAGCCTTTTGCCAAAGATCTTAAGCTTTTTTTAATGCTACTATTCAAGTTTTCCCTCTGCAGATAAGTTTCAAACACTTACGACTTTGAAGTACTTTCATTACAGTTCTCTGACACTATATTTTCCACTCTGATGCACACTTCTGAGAATTAAATTATATAAATAAATGAATCCTGCATGTGACAACGTGTCTTGAAAGACTCAATACTATAAAAATATGTTTTAGCTACTTATGTTAATTGATTTTTAGGCAATCCTTAAACATGTCTGCAGTTGCTACTGTCTTCTCCTTGAAATTATAGCCCTCTTTCTGGCTCAACTATTTAGACTTTCAGAAGTTTGACACTAATTTCTCTGTCCAATTATTTTGTTCCATGGCACTCTGCTGCAAATTACTGAAATTCTAAAGCATGAAGGCATGTTCACCTGCTCAAAATGCTACATCAGCTGAAAATATGCTGTGTTTTTCTTTTCAAAAGAACTATAACCTTTAGGGTAACAGCTAAGAATTCCTTTTATGTCTCCCCTTAGAGGTATAATTCTTCTTTAATTCATTTTTTACTGCATGGTATTGCCATTTGTTTTAACATAGAATTTTTAAATATAATTAATTGCACCATAAGAAAATGATATAGCATAGCTGCACCCAGAAACACATGAGTTTGCCTCTTGTAACAGAACAAAAATGTATTTCAAATTAAAGAAGGAATTGCCTACTCTTATGGTCTTAAGTGCATATTTCATTTATTTTATGAAAAAGAAAATGTCAGTCCTCTGAAGTCAAGGGGGCAATAATTTTAATCTGTGACTTTTGATAATGGAGGCTGAGCTACTTAGTGCTATTTAGAGTATTTAGCTACAAAACTGCAATTAAATTAATGGGAACTACAGAGTTAAGCCTTGTGTTTTTTATTCAGTCATAGTATTAGCTGTAGGATCCTAAAAAACTGGAAAAGCTGCTGTGAGCTTTGAAACTGGCTGGGTTGCTTAGCCTGTCCACTTACCTTAAGTTTTGCTGGGCAAAGGGCAAACCTTGACATAATTATAGTGTTTTCCATTTGGCAATAAAATGTGTAAATAATTTTGTATTAGTACAAAAGCTTTGTTCTTACAAATCTTTCCTGTCACTACAGCTGTAGTATTGATGTAGTAACCATGGGGGGCAGGGGGGACAATCGTTGTTTTACTGCCCTAAATTTGAGAAGAAATATTCCAACAGAAATGTCAGAATAGAAAAATTACAATGGCGAAGTTGTTGAAGACAGCTTTGACTCACAGTACAGTGTGTTGTAAAACAGAAAACTACATCTGATAGCTGCAGAGCAGTGATATCTCTGAAAGCTCTATTCTTTCTTCTCTCCATGTCATCCTAGTTTTGAGCATTTTGCCTTCATTCTCCTATTGCAAGCAGATCACCCAGTGGAGGCAGGTGATACACTGCCCTAATAACTTCATTTATTTTTATAAGTCTCAAAGTGAGACCAGAAGGAAAATATCCAGACAAAATAATAGGATTCTATCAAATTAGTCTTCATATTTTCAGCTCTCCCCACTTTGCTTCTGAAATATGCTCACACACAATATGCACTGATGAAATGGGGCCAAGGTTTTACTCAGCCTCACTAAAGTTCTACTTATTTTTGATGTGAGTCAGCTCCCAGCAGACTTGTCATTAACACTTCCACCCCACAGAAACCAGGGGGAGGTGAACAAGGGCCACCAAGGAAGGAGTTGTAGGGAGGAATTAGTATGAATTCTTCTGTTTCCCTATGGGTTGGTGCAACCAGTCTACACTGTGAGAAATAATTCTGCAATTTATTCACTGAGTCACTCAATGCCAGAAATTTTGCCTTTTAAAACATCTTTAAAATATTGTGGATAAAGTAATTTAAAACCTGATTCCAGTAAACTTAAGAAAATGGATACCACTGCTTTTCCGGAGATGAATGTTTGTTGGTAGCTACGTAGCTCCCTGTGCACTATGAAGCTGTGTAATAGTCTTGCCACACAAGAAGGGCAAGAGGGAACTGCTGGGGTTCCACTGGCTGCAGAGAGATTCTGGAAGTCTGTGAAGGACAGGGAACCAGCCAGGCACTTTGCTAATGCCATCGTTCCTCAGCTAATGCCATGGTTCCTCAGCTAATGCCATAGTTCCTCAGCTCAGCTGAGAAAAAAAGAGAGGCTGAGGAATCAGCAAGTGCACACTGAAAGAACTGGAACAGAAACTGATTGTTAAATTTTATTTAAGAAAGGGAACAAAGAGAGGTGCTACCGGGACCAACAGAGCTCTACTAAACCCATTCTATCCATTTGCCCTCATGGAGCAAAAACTTCCTTAAGTGGGATCATGTTGAATACTTGCAAAAGAGTTACCATTTCTAAACTTCAGTTTCAAGAATTTGGAAACACATGTCTATTAACTGGTCAAAAAATTCAACAGTCTCCATAATAAAAATTTTAAATGCTACAATGAAGAAAATTAGTAGGGCGTTAAAGTAGTTAAATCAACAACAACAAAATAAAATTACTGATGATAAGCTGTTCTCTGTGACTTATTGCCCTTCATCTAGCATACCTGAAGGAGCAAGTCATTTTCATGGATAGAGTTGTTCCATACAAACATTTCCTTTCATGGCTCGAAGTTTTGTAGATAAAATATTTTTTAAAACAACTGTAAGCCTTTAATTTCACAGAGACTCATGCTTTTAAAAGAAAAGAACCTTTCATTTAAAAAATATTAGAAAACAGAAAATGAAGAGTTCTTAATCTCTACCTCCCTGCCAAGTTATCATTCCCTCCTGAGTAAGAAAGTTCATTTATTTAGTGATCATGCAATATAAAAAAATGTTTTCTTTTATGTCTTTAGGATTTTATCTACCTCTTTAAACCACACACCCTGCTGTCTCTGTCAAAGGGTCAAAACAAAGATATTTTCAAATTGCTGGAACAGGTACCAAGGGAAACTGTATATCTTTCATAATCCAAAATTCTCTCTTTTTGTCAGCATTTTGTGGACCAGATAGATAATGCCAAATTTTTAATAAATTCTCAGACCACCCACCAGCATCAGTAAATATATAGCTGTACATACACATGTATATGAAGATACAGAGTATAAACCAGAACCATCTGGAGAAATATTTGCATTGCTTCTACAAAATGAACAATAAGTAAATTTAAAAAAATTGTAAAAAGCAAAGAAGAATCAAATCTGGATTCCTTTATAGCAATCAAGAAATTGTGCAAATAGTTTTAAGTTGCACACAATGCCATCTCTTTGCTACAAGTCAAGTGCCCAGATTACAGACAAACAAAACTTGAAAGTGGTGACTCATTTTGTCTGTAAACATACTGAGTTCACGTGAATCCTTTCATGTCTTTTTTTCCTGCTTTTTTTTCCCACATTTCATTTACCTCTTTTGAGATCTTTCTGTGCTCATTTCCGAATATCTTCCCATAAAAGAACTGCCATAACATCCTTCCAAGACAAAGTTCTCCCTTCCAGTTTCACTTTGGGAAACAATTTGCCATCTCTTGGGCTGTGACCATAAAGGCAAATAGATATGTTCTCCTTCATGATATGAAAATACAGAAAAGTAAGTTTATTCAGGTCCTTTGAACAAGAAACCTCCATTGCAGTTGACTGATCTCCATTGCCAGCCTGCAGTTCTCTCTTTGGTGAACACATATTAGACTCTAAGATTTTGAAGAAATTGATCACTGAGAATGAGGATTATTTCAGGTAACTCACACCTATCTCTGCTCTTTAGAAAGGAATAACTTAATTAGTATAAAAAGCTTGGGGTGGACTAAGATTTTTACAAGGAGCGATGCATAACTCCATGCCAAGAAATAAATGTGGATAATCTTCCCTCTAAACCTCTTGTCATGTATATTTGTGTATTTGTCTCCCATTTCTTCTTGAACAAGCTTTGCAAAGACACTTCAGCAAGTGGTTGAAGTGGGGGGAATAAAAAATTTCTGTGAAGGATAGTTGGGGAAACATTCCCAACTGTGAACTTCATTTGGTGCAGTTTTGAATCTCTCTGATTTTTTTCCTAGTGTAAATCTAAACAATCTTTTGCTTTACTCACAAGGTATTTATTAATGGAAAGTAAAATTCCTCTCACCTAGCTCTAGCCATCTGAAACACAGTCTGAGCAAATTCTTGAGAGTTGTATTGTGGACTGCAAGAAAGGAGTCCTTCCAATTATTAAGCCAAGTAATATAATGTCTGGAGCAGTTCTCCAGACATGCTCATCTTCCTCCATTATCTCCAAAAGGAACTTGTGTGTTTTATTCAGACCAGATGAATAACCTTCACATGGCTGACATCAGGCCAGCCTCAGCTTGCAAGGTGGTATCCCAGACAAGGAATGACAGGGCAGAAAACAGCTTAAAAACCATTCTTCCCACACTAGCCTGCTCTCATTCTACTCCTTTTGAGAGACAGTTCCCTCCTTCATCTTTCGGGAATCAGGGTGTCTTCCACTGAGGAGAACAGAAGCAGTCTCCCTCCTTAGTTCAAAATGCCATAAAGTTCCAGCACTAACTTTCCACAGTTAACTTTTAAGAAACAAGCTGCAGAAGCAGAAATGATCATCAGACAGTTCTGCAGGAGCAGCCAGCCCGGCATTAAACAGAAGAGGGTAAAACTGTATGAGGAGAATTTTCCTTTTGAATTAAATAGCTACTTGTAAACTCACATGCCCCTTTTGCAGTCTAGACTGTTGTGACAGCCATGTCCAAGTTAAATGGAAGTTATAAAAATATTTTTTTCATTCTGTTAACAACTTTTAGGTGGGGGAAAAAATTAATATGGTCTACAGAATAGTTTTGTGCAAGGACTGTGCTTGCTATAGGCTCTCAGCACCATCCAAATAACTTTATGAAACACCATACAAAAGCCAATGAAAATAAAGTTTGGAGCATTCAAATGCTCCTAAATTTAGATGTCTGGTATTTTATGTCTCTGTTAGTTATCCTACGCTTATTTTAATCCTCCACCCATATCAGTTCTATTTTCATCTAGGCTAACCATGTAGCTATTCTTATAACTCTACCATTCTTCCCAATAAAATTGTTGTTTTTCTCCTAAGACAGGCTGTTGAATATTGATATAGCATTAGAGCTTGCAAGTGTTTAAAATACATCTGAACGACTTGGGGTTTTTGTATCATTTCAAATGTTAAAAAGTGCTACCCAGGTTTACACATTAAGCAAGTGTGAAATATTTGCAATTATTTCAGGTACCCCAGATTAAAGGCAATTAAACTAGTTGAGAACTACATATTATTAGCTCTCACTCATGTGATGGAGTATATTTATTCCCCCATTTAAGCTGCATGAGTTCATTAAAAGGTGCAGAACCAAAGCGAAGGAAAAATTCTTATCTTTTTTAACTAACTTTGATTCTGAATGGTTATTTTAACATATGTCTTTTCTTTGACTGCATGTTTAAATCCACCTCTCCTGTGATGATAAAAGACAAACATCAGGACTTTGTTTTATGCCGAACTACTTATTTCAACATCACAGTAGTGGGATAATTTGCAGTAGCCGTGTTGACTAATATACAAGTTTATACCTCCTAGACGTGACAAACGGCAGGTGTGAAAACTGGGATGTGTCTTAAAAGGACATAGCATTGTTCTGCCTTCCTTTGATGTACTTTGTCTACAAGTGCTAGAATACTTAAAGAATTAAAAACACCTATTACATCTGTGCTATGATTATCATATAATTAGTATACTGATTACAGTTGGTTATTGAAATATTCATCCAAGTCACTCAGTAGATTTGGAGCAGGGGGATGACGAAAAAGAAAATCATGAGGAATTTTCTCATGTGCATGGTGTGAGCCTTCTTTGCAACATCTCCAATTCCACTCTGAAAATGTATAGATATTCTGCTGTTGGTCATGCTGACACAGGAAGACCTTTAAGCTAAAACTATACTCCTGTAGTATATTATGTAAGCCAAGATTGTGTAGCTTATCTTTCTGATTACAGCTGTGTGTTCTAGTAAAGTAAAGCCTAGGTTTCCAATAATATCTAAAATCCCACACACTTATTTAAAGAATTTCTTGGAGTGTTGCAGAAGAGATAAGGGTGATGTAAAGTATCTACATCTGATCTCAGAAATCTTATATAGAAAACTGCTTTTTTTCACTCACTTGGCACTGGTCTAAAGAAAGCTGATACAGCAGTCAATGAACAGACCTATAGAAACTAAATCACATTCAAATTAGTTCTTTAAATTTTTAGCAAACAAGTCTCCTTTTTCTGTATTTAGGTAATTATGATAAAACTGTGATTTGATATTATTTGAAGGGAAACCTATATTTTTATACCTACTAGCTGCAGGAAAACCTGGTACATTGAAGTTTCTGTTCCTCTTGTCTTACGAGAAGGAGAACCTGCTGAGCAACTTCCATTTCTCCCATTCCTTCTGCAATAGAAACCAATAGTGACATTGGAAAGTCCTGTCCCAATTGCTCATGACTGTCCATGACTGCAGGGCCTTGTGCTGTGCAGAATCCTAACACATTCACTGAGTGTAATAATCAACTTCTACTATTGTCAATGGGACTAAAAAGAGAAATATTAGAAAGAATCCTCCACAGAAACATGAAAGATATACATGGTACGGCACAATGTAAGATTAATTTGACAGAGTGCTATGCTATGATATGAGTTTTTTGTTGAGCTGCTCAGAAATTAAATTTTCAGAATAGGAAATTAAATTTCCAGATGTCTATATTTTTAATGGAGATGGTTTAATTTTCCAGGAAAATACAAAGTTTTTGAAAACTGAAACAAAATAATTTGACTTAGGTGAATTTAACTAGTTAATAGAACATCAAAATGCTTCTTCTCAGTTAAAAATGGCAAAATGAATTAGACTAGTATTTCTGTATCAAAATATTTTATAATTTCTGTCAAGCACAGTGTGCTTTGACCTTTTGTTCCAATTTGGAAAGTAAACAGGTGCTGAAATGAACAAATGTGACAGAAACTCCACTTCCATTCAGCTGCATTTATTTGTATGCGCAGCACAGTAAAATTCTGGAGGTTCTTTTGCAGCGTCCTGCACTCTAGAAAAAAGAACCAGGAGAAGTGAATTTGGTAGCACTCTGTATTTCCAGCTTGCGCTGTCTATTTTATCGCTAATGGAAGTGGCCTTTACAGAGATCAGAACTAATAATATATACAAAATTCATGGCTACATGTTGACATACATTTCAGCTGGACTGTTTCAGGTTTCATTTGAAAATGGCAATAAAAATAAATGAGGAAGTCTTTTGAAGCTGCAGTGTATTCTCTTTTACTTTGCCATTCGCTGGCCCTTTTTTTCCTTCATTCCTCATGTCACTTCCATCCCATAGATATGCTTTTTTTCTTCTTTTTAGATTGCTTTAAAGGTAATGTAGCACATAATATCTGTCTCCAAATTAGTTAGCATAGGGCAGAGAGAAATGAGGGCGATTCAATTTTTTCTTTTTTAGTTTCTTTGTGAGTCCAGCGCAGAGATGGGCTTAAGCCACAGACTTGGCACTGGGTTTGATGTAAACTTTAGGGGGGAGGGTGCTGCTGGCAGACAAAAACGCAGTTTGTGAAAGCTCCGTAGTGCTTCCCTCCTGACTCTGCCGCCAGAATTGCAGCAGAAATACTGCACAGCACAAAGGGAGACGAGAGGCTGGTGCAAGGAGTTTCTGGCATTCAGCAGAGCAGGTCCTGGCTGTGGGAAGCCAATATTGGTTTTGAAGACAACCTTTGGAGGTGGTGTACATTTCTCAGAAAGCTCTGCAGGTGGCCCTAGTGCTGAGCTTTCAAATGTACAAAGCTTTTAGGGATCATCACACAGATCTGCTGTATACTTAAACCTCTTCTTAGAGTGGATGTAAGATGCCTAAATACAAGGTCGTAGTAGTAGTAATAGTAATAATAATAAATTATAATAGCACTATTAACAAAAGCTGTGAACACTCTACCTTAGGTGATCCCTAAAAGGGAAGCTCAAAAGCTAAAGCGTAGAAATAGTTTTTTATTGGTTTCTCCTTTCTGCAGCATTCATGAGTCACAGGTCTGTCAGGGGAAAAAAAAGCCTTAGACCTGCATCCTTTTAATAGTTTAGCTGAAGGAGAAAAATGATGCAAGCTGTCTCATTCACTGCTGACCGAGCTTCTTACTCAGGACACGACAGAACTTGACTGCAAAAGCAAGAATCCCTGTAAGTGGCAGAATGGGAAAGGGGTATCCCTGGAGGCTGTTCTGTCTTTCATTGCCAGCCTCTGTAATTATACATTGCCTTTCAAAGCAACTTGTGAAAGCTGTCTTTGCAGCCTGCTTCTCTTTCCCAGGCCCTGGGGAAAGTGCATCATAGCCATTCCCTGCCAAATCCAAACACCTTACGATCAAGCATTTCTAAATATGGCTCTGCAGTGGAGCTGCTGGGGGAAAGAAAAAAAGAAGGTGAAACTTTTTTTCCGTGAATGTCTCACCTGGAAAGCTTTTAAGGTTCAGAATAGTACTGCAGAGTGAGGAGCTGAAAGATTTTATGATAATTGATAGCCCTAACTCTCAGATATTTTTCTCACCATTCGCTTGAATTTCTTAAAATCTTTCAAAACCTTAAACCTCTTCAAAAAGTGGAAATCCTCTCCATCTAGCCCATGTCAAAGATGCTGTCAAAACCAAGAGGAAAAAGTCTTTGTGCTATGACTAATAAATATGCATTACAGCATGGATAAGAAAGGATAGATGCTTATTCTCCTGCATGCTTATGGGCAGGGAAGAATAGCTATTTTTCTCTCCACAGACTCATGTGGTAAGAAGACAGATCATTCCAGCTCATGTTATTACATTCCTTGGGAACATTCTTGTACAATACTGCTCTGCTTCCCTGGTGCTAAGTGATAAAGATTGTAACTCCTTAACTTGGTCTGGTGAACATTTGTGTGAAGAGATTCAATTTCTTAAGTGAGTAAAACCCTGGCGTGGGTATGGACTGCAGAGGCTGCCTCTGGATAGAGAAAGGCAAACATAGACATGTCCTTCAGTTGCTCTTTTCTCAGCTGATTCAGGTTACTGAGGCTAAACTTTTTCTATTATCTTTTCCAGTGACTGTGCACTTTGGAAGGATAAAGAACTATTTTAAGTTCTCATTTATATGGTGTGCTATAAAATAAGGCCCAAGATGGATGAACAGGGGCTCTGTTTTTTAACAACAGTGACTTAGAGATCTGCACATCAGCCATCTCTCCTGTAGAGTCAGACAGATTTACAGTGCCTGGAAATGTTTGCCAACAAAGATGTTATTGTAACTCCAGTGCCTGTTCAGGGAAGTTTATGAGGTAGAGTTAGAAACTGTTCATATTGTCTTCCTGCACTTGATGTATAGGCAAGACAAGAGGCCAGATACACTGCTGAGTTAAAAACAAAGCTACTGCAATGTTAGGATTATATCTAACATCAAGTACCTCATGTTCTGGTCTGCTGCCTCCACCCTTCACCTAGAAAATTTGCCATGTTTAACCCTCCTTGCACGGCTGTGGACAATATAGTTATCTCTTCTGTGCTTTTGCATGCACAGCTGATAAATACAGGCAAAGTTCATTATCTATCACAAATTATTGCATCTGTTCAATTCTTTGCAAGGAAGTTGCCTGGTCTTTCATAGGATTGGTTGTAGTTTACAATGCTAGTAGCCAACATTTCTCCCTCAGAAGCAATCAAAGGATAACCCACCACTATATGATGGGTCACCTCTGTAAGCAGGCATAACTCCATTGAGAGTAAACAGGAACTAAACTTTTTCCAGGGTATTATTCTCCTTTCCAAGATACGCTAGAGCTGTTTGGTTTGGGTTTTTTTCATACTGGCCTCTTGGATTATCATTTTGCTTTTTCTAAACACCTGTCAACTGTTATACAGTTACTCAAGACAGATCACAAATCTTTATCCAAAGACAGTTCCACTTGCTAGTGAAGAACACAAGGTAGTTCTGCTTCTTCTGCTTGTAATTCTTGGAGCATACAAAAGTTTTATGTGTGTTTATACGTCTAAAATACCTCTTAACTAAATCTCACCTATGTCTTTCAAACAGAATATTAGCTGTATTTTTGATTAGTGAAATTTTAAATAACTTTTTGCACCTTTTTTTTTTCCTTTGGAGGAAGTTAAGTAGGCCCCATAATAAATAGCCTGCTCAAGGAAGAATACTTCGCCTCTTGGCTTCTACACTTTGCACTGATTGTGTTGAGCCTATTCTCCAGAACCAATGCTTTCCTGTGAATACATCACTGACATTAGCTGTACATTCCTTGGATAGCAGCAAAGTATTCAGCTGTCTAGACACAGCCAAATAAGAGCACAAAGCTTACTTTGAGCAAATCACTAACAACTTCTGCTGGCCAACAATGGGAAGAAAGGTTCTCTGATCCCTTTAGCTGTGGTGCATGGGAGTAAGTCCAGGCTCTGTGCAAACTAAATCACTGCAACACATGCTGCTCCATCATTTCCATTCTAGGAAGAAAAAATACAATCCAGAGAGGCTATAGAGAAATGTGGAAACACAGCCAGAGTGGTTGCTGCTGAACCTCTCCTGTTGGAATGATCAGTTTTCAACTGCCCTGGTGTAACAAAATTTTGGAGGGATATAGACCAGGCAGGTGTTACCTGGCCAGTCACTCAGTTGTTGAAATGGTTCAGTTTCTCTCACAATTCCATCCAGTTCCATGTTTGCAACATTACTTTGTCCAGGCTGGAAATTTAGCATTGAATATTTTTTTTTTTACTTGTGGTGAAAGCAGATTTTCTCTCTGTGATCCATTTGGATTTAGAAGTGAAGCTTTGAAAGGAGTGGGGTTTTTTTTTCCTAATTCCCTGGTTATAGCAAATATCTTCTCAGAAAATTGACTTCTTTAGAACTATTTTTCCAGAAAACTGGCCTCTTTAGAAGTACCCAAGAGACAGATTTAACCATATGCTCCATTAGAAAGAATGAGAAAATGGTATACATTTCAAGATAGCAGATAAAAAAAATTACATCCATTCAATGTTGAAAGAGATTTTTCAGGACTGAATGAAAACTGTATTTACTGGAATATTGCTTCCTGTGATTCTATTTTGGTTTCATTTGTTCATTAAAAGCAAGGAGAATTCTACTTAATCAAAGATTCAAAATCACGTGGGTAATTTTTTCAGTGCTATGGACAAATGTTATTAGATAAACTAGACATAAAAATCTTTGTATAAGAGAAACTGATAATTTAGTCCATTCTGAATAGCACAATAATGTAGATTACTATAGTACATGCCATTACTGTCAAGTAGAGAAGTTGACCTTGTGAGATGTGTGAACTCTCCATTTTGTAATTTTTAAATTTTTTTAATGTTAATGGTATTCATACCAAGAACATTGAGATTACCAGTAGTGATATTGTAAACAACATCCATCTTATTCATTTTCCATTGATATTGAACTCACTGCATCATTCTAATTATATTGCAACCTATGATAAAGACCTAAGGGCTCGAATCCTCGCAGTTATGTTGAAAAATGGATGCAAAGGGCTTTGTAATCTTGGTACTAGTGGGGCACATAATGTTTCAGCTCACCCAAAGGTTTTAAGCCTCTGAAGGATTGTGACGAAATGAAAGATAATTCGTTAAAAGAAACTATATTAAACAAGCAAGAACCAGAGTCAGCAATCTGTATTGAATGAGTTCATCCATCCTTTTTCATGGACCTTCTCCTGATTCTGCTGCTGGGAATAACCAAAAACTGCTGTTGCTTTGCTGCTACTTTGCTCTTGCAATGTGCCATGCTGCCAAGCATCCTAGAGCAGGGGAAAAAAGAGGTGCCAAAAGGGTTAGAAACAATGTTTTCTTCTCTCTCTTTACCCAAACCATTTTCTTAGTTCAACAAATATATTTTACAGAAGGTCCTCTGGGTTTACACATACTGCTGATGTCAACTGTCTCCAGACAAGATAGAGCTGCCAGAGAAAAGCTTTTCTTTCAAATATTATATGAGCATTTCAGGACACTGATAAAGGATCTTTGATGCAGCCAGAAGTGTTCAAGTGACTTTTCCTATCCTTCAAAGTGTATAACCAGTTGGCTCAGACGCAGCTAAAGATTTCCTGTGTGTAAACAAAATTTAATTGATATAGCAGTTGGCTTTCAGACAAATGATTTGACAAAGTGTTCTAAGCACATTCAAGGCTTTCCCCCCACCCCCATTTTTAAAAATAAAATATTTATTTAGAAGCAGAGGGTTATCCAGAAGTGATAATGTCAAAGTCACCACTAAGAGCATGCTCGTTACACTTCTGCAGCCTTAGTTGGCCAAGGAAGGAGCAAAGGTCAAGGTCATCAGCAAGGAATGTTCCAGAAAGTCGTCATATTTAGCACAAAATAGTATACTCATCAATCATCTCTGTGGAGCAAATAAGATTTTGACAAATGGCATGTTTGTACTAAGTGCCTGAAACTATTGCTATTTTAGGAGGCCTTGCTCTATTGTCAGAGTGGAAGAGCTAAAGTTATTTCACTTCATCATATGGTAAAACCACCTATTGCATCAGGGCACTGCAGTCTTGCTGAAAATGAGACCAAATACTTGGGATGTGCCTACCCTTCTTGCCCTGCTGCAGTGCTTTGCACCCATTATCCTCACTAGCAAGGCAGCGAGTAGAGTCCCTGTGCCCATTTCAGTTGAACTGAAGGCACAGTCCTGTTCTTCAAAGGCTGTGCAGAGTGTGGTGGCTAGCAGCATGATGAGATCTTTCCCCTCAAATCCACTTACAGGGCCATGTCCCTCAACTGGCCATCTTGTCAGCATGCTTTCTTTCTTTCCTTCCTCCTTCCTCTTTGGTATGCTAGGCAGACGTCCCATTTTCCCAAACAGTCTTATGTTATTTCATTACAAAATCTTTATTTTAGCCTGTGCTGACGCAATATCCTTCAGCAGTACTCGTGGATAGATATCCTGAGTGGCAGAAGATCTGAGGAGGAGGAGGAGAGCAGTGAAGATTCTGTCTCCAGATAGCCTGACTCTCTCAGCTGTCAGAGGCAGTGATATAAATGAAAGACAAGAGAAGAGCCTGAGTGTGGTAAACTAATACACACTCATGTATAAATACTGAATGCTAGTACTAGGTAAGGAACTAGTCTGTTTCCTAAGCTTTGCAATTCTGTTTTGTTATTTTGAAATTTGTTGTGAACACTGTTTGTAAGTAGGCTTGAATAGTACTATTATTCAAATTTTATGGTTCTTTCATCAAGTTCCTATGACTGTACTCTGACTAAATATCATATTTTGTATCCCAGATCTCCAGTAGTATCAGTGTGGTGATCTTCAGCACCCCATGATCTAAGCAGCAAATGTTATCTTTGAGCTCTTTATCAGACATTTTTCCCTCTCTCTTACTCATCCTGCAAATTAAATCAGAGGTTACCCTCAGCCCAGCACCACCCACAAGTCCCCACATCCTGTCTCTCCAATGCGTCTTATTCCACAGCACCAGTCTTTTCATCATGCCACATTTTATATTCACTCTAAGTTCATGGAATATGTGAAGATATGTAGACTTAGGGAAATCCTAAGAATCCCTCTATTTTAATTAGCATGAGAAATACATTGGTCCAAGTGAAATTACACATATTTTCTTGTCTTGCGTTTCTTACATCTTTTTGAGCAGCTGGAGGATATCCTTCATCTTTCACTCTGCTTCTTTTCTTTCTTTTTTGTAGATGTCCAAATACCTGATTCCGTCTCTGCTTCTTCAGTCACAAATAATTTGATTAAAGCATTTCACTGTTGGAATAGCATCCTTTCCCCTTCCTACCTTATGTTCCTCTTTTGTGTCCCCATGAGTGTCCTTGCATTCACCTCTTTGGCCTTTCTGTTTTCAAAGGGCTGCAACAGAACTTTTTCTTTGGCTTTGTCACTGAAGAAATGCTAATGGTGTAGACCCCAATGCGTCACAGAGGAGCTTTCCCCTAAGCTTCAGCTATCCTATTGTTTTGTCTGACCAAGTCTATTCACAAGATAATAACACTTAATGAGTCCCTCTCTCTCTCTCCTTCCCACAGGCAGACTTGTAGACGCCACTCTTTGGCTTTTTAGCGTTAAGAGTAGGAAGCAGTCACTACAAAGGCATGTCTACATTGCAGGCAGAGCTGTGATTGCATCACATGCAGACATACTTGAGTTACCTATTCTGTCAGCCCCAGGAGATTGCGTGCTTACCAGTGCCCTTACCCTGTGCTAAGCTGCAGCCTCCTGCAACTCCATCTCCTTTTGTAGCGGGGTCCCCACAAGTATATTTCCACAGGTGTGTATCCAGCAGACCTTCTGTTGAGTTGTAAATATTTTGAAGGGCTGGTAGGTACCAGAATAACACCACCAACTCATAAAACTAGTCTGGAAACTGTGTAGGAATTGAGGAAGTTTCTATTCAGACTCACAAAAATCCAGATTTATGCAGTGCCTGGCAAGAGATACTATGTTACAGGAAAGTATTTTCTGAAAAAAAGTGGCTTTTACCAATTTTATACAAGTAGTATCACCCCAATAAAAGCACTAAAATGGTCTAAGCCGGATTACAGCTATGCTCCTATAGTGACTTTTGATGTCAAACTAGTGTAGCCAGCTGTGTATTTTCTGAGCAGCAAAGGGGAATGCATCTCCACTGGGGTGCTCCTGTCACACACAGGCACCCCTGGCCATCCTCTGTACTTACAGCCTTGAGTAAAAGTACTCTCATGTCACAGTTAACACCTGTAAAATGTGCTGAGTGATCTATTTTCACTAAGTTTTGTCTGTCTGAGTGTCCCATGTTGCACCATCTCCTTCTTTGCATCATGGATATAAATATTCTGGCAAAGAGTCAAGAGTACCCTGGCTGGACGCTTGACTCTCTTCTCCCAGGAGAACTCTCATTTTTAGCCCATGTCATGGATTTCTCACCTCAGCTGCTGAATAGTGAGCAGCTGCCTTCCTCCCTTTTTTTTTTTTTTTCCCTTTCTCTACACCTGGACAAGATTCCCAAAGGAACACTTCCTTTCTGGTTGGAGAGACAAGACGGCTTTTCCAAACAGCTGCTCCCCCTGCATGAAACTTCCCTATCCTGAAACTTTTCTCTGCAGGGGTGGGGGGATGCACCACAGCATGTCATTCTGCTTACTGGGTTCCCTAATGGACTTTCAATTATGCAGATGTTTTACAAATCCTTTTGCTCTGTATGTGAGCAATCACTGTTGCATTTCTTATTGCACCTATCTGCTTTGTCTGAAGCAGTATTTGTGGATTGGTTAAGATCCATAATTTGGAAATTTGTGTATCAAGAATGAGGGAACATGACAGCAGCAGCATGTTCTGGCAACTGTGAGCATGTTCTGCAGCTGCAAGTTGCAGTTTGGGAAAATTAGTCCTAAATTTTTAAGGCTGAATGTTAAGTTAGCCAAATCTTACTTCTTCAGCCTGTATCCAACAACACTGTGCCAGTTGGTTACTTCTTCCATATAAACCAAATGCAGTTTATATATCTTTTCTTACCTATCAGACTTGCACGGCAATTTTAACTGAGGTTTTTTAAAGTGGCAGGGATTATTTTAGTTCAAGACCTTGACTGGTAAAGTATCCAAAGTAAAAGCTGCTATATGTTTATTATTGACACTGTTCATGATACTAATATTGAGCTGCCAAAGTCACTGGCTTGCACAGCACCAGCTCTTCTGCTGCATTTTATGATCCCAAATTTCCTCACTAATAAACTATGACTCCTTAATGTATTTAGCACATGAGTGCAATCTTGGCAAACACCAATCCATCTGTCCTTAGAGTAGGGTGCAAAATAGGCTGACAATGCACAGAGGATGCCTAAAGCAACTTGTTCTGCAATGAACTCAGATGTACGAATATGACTCAGTGCCTGTTGCTGCCTCTAAAAATAATTGTCCAAAACAGCTGACTCAAGCAGCCCATAAAACTCTGCCCATACAAAGAGCTCACCTATGCCAGTTGACAACTTGTTTTGGCTGGTTTGTGCTAAGCATTCTCATGCTCTTCCTGCCCATAGGACACCATCCACTCCCCCACTGAAAGCACTGAGACCTTTGCAGTTGGCTTCAGCGGTGTGTGGAGCCTGTGATTATCCCCCTATAGATATTAGTGCCTAAGAACAGTTCTCCTCCCACCATTGTTTTCATTAGTTGCTGGACACCTCCCACTGCATTTTCAGGGATGGCTTCCCAACTCTCCACTCACTGCACTCCCAGTTTCTGGAGCAATAACTTTATGGATGGGTGGGTTGAAAGTTGTGAGGCATGCTTAAGGGGAGTGCCAAGGGACACTGAACACACTAAGTCACATGAAAGTAAAATATTCTTGACTGAGTAGCTCTCCCACCACATAGAACCTGGATTATCTCTCATCCTATTAAAGCAAAAGTGATAAGCACCATCTTCTGAGACAATCTAATATTTGGAAGCAAGACGGATAAAATCAGGGCACAATCTTGATGCTGGAATGAGTCCACTGCTCATGCCAAGCTATAATGAGCTCTGTGCTGCTGTATGTCTTGTCAGATCCATGAGAAGGATGCACACATGATTCTTCATGGGATGTGTGTCAGAGCCTACGGGTGAGGCAGCTCACACAGCTGACTCCATGTTCATGTGAACATGCCTCTTCCATGCTGATTAGATAGGAAATCTCATGAACTTGCGCCAGAGAAGGAGAGTTTGCAAGCAGGGCAATAAATACCAGAGAAGAAAGTGTTGTATGAAGGAAAAACAAAAAGGGAAGTATGTTCTGGTAGTCATTTGGGAGAAAATTAAAAGACATTAAAACATATGGAAATTATTTGTGGAGTTATATGTTATCTCAGCATAACTTCAGTCACCAGCTGCTGCTCTGGTCTACCCACTGTAACCTCTTCCTCCCTCTTCATTTTCTCTTACTCTAGTTGCTCTCTCCAGTTCACACAAACAAGCTTTTATTGATAACAGGGGTTTTTTTAAATTAAATTATTAACCATATTTTGCAATTCACTCACCTGTCTACTAGTCATATCACCATCTCCTTTTTGTGCTTAGGACTTATATGTTTTAAACTTTCATCCTTCTCCAAATTTTTCAGCTTTTATCTTCAGGTTCTGTCCTCAGTGTTTTCTGACCTTCCCATAACTTCCTTACAATTCTATTAAATAGAAGTGTCTTGCTCAATAACCTTTATATTTGCTTTCCCAAAATTTATTTCTATTTCTCCCATTTAAAATATGCTCAGAGTTTGTGTAAAGGAGAGCAGAAATTTTGCCTGAAAGGAAAATCTAGGAAAAAGAGTGGAAAATATGCATAATATTAATTAAGACTGGAGAGGTGATAAATATAAATTTTCTTTTCAATTCCCCTTGATATTATATTTGTAATGTTATAATTTTAAAATACACTATTACAGTACAAAAGCATTAATGTTTGAAACTGTCTCATTTCCAAAAATTTACATGTATTAGATTTTTCAAAAAGGTGGTGTAATTTCTGTAGAATTTCTCTTCATTAATGGTACAAAAGTTGAAAAGAGCTGCTTTGCTTTACCAGGAAGAAAAACTTTGGAATCATAGTACATAATACAAAAGTCCTTCCTCTGCACAGCTTTAAATAAAATAACTTGCAATTTATGGCACATGTTAAAATGCTTTCAAAAGTCCAGGAGAAAAGAATTGTATGTAAATGTTTGAGACAATTATGTTTCACCACTATTTGGGATGGATGGCTAACATATTACAAGAATAATCTGATTTTCTTACGGGTACAAGTAGGTTAAGTGTGCAATCCAGTCATTTTCTGAAGAATTCCTGCCAATTTCCAATTGCAAATATAGAAAAATCTCATTATTTGAAATTTTTCCAACTCTAAGCAATCATTTTAAATCTTTCTTCTCAGTATGCCAAGTCCATGTACTCTTGAAAATTCTTTACCAGTGTGTACTAACATCAAAGGGTAATACAAAATTATATGTAACATCTGCCTTGAAAAACATGTCAGTATTGCATTTTAAATACAAAAATATAACTTGATTCTACTCTGGGTGTTACTAAAATCTTCTACATAAGGATTAAATTGTACCTTATGTTAAGTTTCATTCCCCACCCATTTCTGTAACCACTGAAAATAGGCTTGTGTGAAGTCTTTAACAAACCAATTCTTTCCTAAGTAAAGCTAGAATTACAGAATCAGGTCATATTTCAGTAAAATAAAAGTGTTCTGACATTACTCATGGGCCACAATTTAAGGCGAACAGAGAGGGTATTATCTCTTCCATGACACATTTGAGTAGCCACTTCTAAAAGTTTCCAGCTTTGAAATCTGAGGAATTTCCAGCCATTAAGAGCAAATGCATTGTACTTCTCCTCCTGTCATCTATAACTGTGCACTAGTGAGAATAAAATTTTGTTACAGAAACTATTGTGTACTTGAAATTGAACTTTCTGAAATAATTGAATGGTTTTCCGTGTGATAGGTGCAAGAAATAAAGCATCAGAATTTACCAAATATGGACTAACTCTTTCTATGATTTACAGAAATGTTTTAAGTTAGACTTTTTCTGCTAAAATTCTATGCATTGGTGTGCTGAGGACTTCACTTCCCCTAGATATGATTTGTTCTGAGTCAATGGCAATATTGTGAGCTAGTATATTTAGCCCAGGCAAAAATGTAGATTCCTACTTTAAAAAATCCACACAAAACACAAAACAAAAAGCCCCCCACCAAAATCACCAAAAGCAACCTCTGCATTTGAGACAAGTGGTTGCATATTCTTTGAGGTTAATATACTGACAGCAGAGAAAAAAAATCTAAATCTCCAGCAACAATAAATTAAACAGATGAGAAAGTCACATATTAATCTCATTACTGGAAAAGAATAATGAAACAGCAGAGCATCAGATGTAAGGCCGAGGCTTTCCTTTATCCCTACAAAAAGTGATACCAGATAAAAGGTGGGATAGTGCAGGCACTTTTGAACAAACTGCATCCAGATGTGCACATGGGCCTGATCCAAGCTGCCCTAGACTGACAGGAAGACACTCACTGATTTCAGAGCTGTTCAGACCTGGCTTTCAGAAGACTGACTTCTCAGCCAAGTGCCACGTCACCAGGTCATTCCTGCATGCTCTTCTAACGAGCTGTCCTTAGTCTCTGGTGTGGTGCTTCTGTTCTGTCGTGCTGCAACACTCCTGGGAAAGGCCAGAAAAGGAGACGGAATACAAAGAACAAAATAGCCATTTAGATTAAACTTCCTTAAAGAGAGAGAGAGAGAGAGAGTGCAACTGGAAGAGATCAGACAGAGGTTTTTGCCAGTTTCTGTGAGCAAAAGACATCAGGCATTTATGGAGGTGAAAACAGTAACAGCCAAATTTCTCTCAAACTTAAGAGAACCCACTGAGGGCTCCGAGGTGGAGTGAAAGGAAGGGCAATCTGTCTAGTTTGCCTGTTTGACGCATGTGCATGTCCTGAGCATCGGCTGTGCATGACCCTCTAAAACCACAGCACTTCAGTAGTGCTGCAGAATCAACATACGCATCTGCTGCATTACCTTGGAGGGGACCACGAGCTGACTTTTCAAATATTCTTAAGAAGTTGTATACCTTCACCGATCTGGAGAGAAAATATCTGTGCCAACAAATGGAACACATGGGTTTCTGCTCAGGCTTTCAGCTTCGGTTGAAATCTAAATATGAGTCTAACCGCAAAGCTGGGGCCAACTCCGTTTTGGTGTTAAATAGCCAAACTAAATCGAAATTCATAGACTTGAACCCTGCAATACAATATAAAGCTCTTCAAAGTGATTCTATGCCTTTATTTTCTTGTATTCACCCTGATATTTCTACACTAATGTCTCATTTTCTGATTTTCCAGTATAAAAATTTATGCAGGCATTTTACTTATGGCAAGATGTCTTGATATTCAGTGACAGAAGATCAATATGAACTGCCCAGTAGAGGGTGCTACTTGATTTTAAGAATAAAACTTATCAATAACTTTTAGGAATAATCAGATTTCCATGAGATTATGCAAATCATGGGAGGCATCAACTCCTTCTGACATCAGCACTAAAGAGAATGAAAGGTGGCATATTTCTTTTTCCTGACATGCTTGTTTCAGCTGGTAGTACAAAGTGCTGAGGAGTGATCTAAGTGAAAATTTTGATTTATGCTCTGACATCAGTCTGACACCACATACCACTGCTCAGAAATAGTAATTTTGTACACAACCCACTGCTCTTGGTTCATTTTGGTAGTTTTCTCATTTTATATTCTCTCTATACTTAAATTGGCAGCAGGTTTTCATTCCAGATTAGGCTCTTTAGCTCTACCTTTCACCAGAGCAAACCAATCTGCTTAAAATTTCATAAATTCATTATTCTGGCAAGGTAGAAATTTAATGGAAAGTTTGAGGTAAATTCAACAAGATGTTTGGGAGACAGGAGGGCTCAAAAAAGGAAGCGGTTTCAACTCTTGAAAATTTTCCTAACATTTTTTTTGGCTCATAGTAACTGCAAAATGTCTTGGCTGAGAAACTAGAAATTTTGTTTTAATCTTTTGTAGATGGTGATTCCTCTTTCTTTTGGCTTCTTTTGGGGTGCTTCAGGGGGCAATTATTTAATCACTAAAAGACATTTATGCAAACATTTAAGGTTCCTAAATCCACATGTCAGCTTATACAGGGCTTATGAGATCTACAGTAGGAAAAGGCAGCTTTCCCAGACTGCACAGATTGTTTCACAGGTAATTCTTGTGGTCAGGGTAGGGCAAACTTCCTTTCAGAATAGACTTAGGTAGATTTCAGTTCCCCTGTGAGAAACCTGAAGGGTCCCACCCAGAGCACCATCAGGTCTTCTGAGACCTGCTGGAAGCAAAGGCCATACCCATAAAGGAGTTTTGCTTCCTTTGTGTCTCTACATCTCCTTAGAGCTCTCTTTCTTGCCTCTGCTATCTGCACGTACGTCTCTTGGCAGGATTTGAGGGAGAAGATATTCTTCACCACAAATCTAAACTGGTTCTGTAAGCTCTGCCACTCCCAGTGTATGGCCAGAGGCAGGCCTGTATGTAAAGATTTACCCCAATGATATCCAGGAAAAAATCCGCTTTTGTGTTCTCACCAAGTGGCAAAATGCCCTGTACTGGCCCTGAAGATCACATCTTCAGGTGTAGTTTACAGCTTTTCAGAGTTAGCAAAAATTTCCATAGTGGGGATTGAAGGAGATTTGAGCTTTCACAGTCTATGATTTGTTACTCCTATAGGCCCAAAGTCTAAGGACTGAAGCAATTTATTGGCAACAATTTTCATAGAATTATAGTAAGTAAAAGATGAGGTTCCCTATTGACTTATGAAGAGAATATGCTCAGAATTAACACCAACGTAGTAAAAGTACTGTTCAATTTTTAAAATTTTTGTGCTGCTCACAACTTTTTGGATTTTCTGTGAATTATATCCTTTTCAATCCAACAAATACAAAAAATTGGATGTAGGAACAAAAAACGTAAGTCAGAAAAAATCTGTGGAAGTTTGGGAAACTTGAAACCAGGCTGTCAGAAAAGAATGAGGGAGGTATGCAAAAAATATAAAATAATTAATTTTACACCTGCAGGCAGAATTATCCTCCAAAGTACAGAACATTTTCTGAAAGTAATTTAGTGTTACTGAAATGTTGAATAGAAGAAACAATGTGGGAAGCTAGTCCTGAGACAGCCACTGCATTATATGTGAGGAGTCCTTCTGTTACCAAACTCTCTTCTTCACAATTCCATCTTTTCTCCTCTCTCCCTATCCCAAACTAACCAAACTTTACTGTAGATATTATGAAGGGAAAATAAATTTTTAAGAAAGTGTGGTTTGTTTGCAGGTACTGATCCCGAGTTTTATGTGTCAATAAGTCACCTTGTAGTGCCATGGATGTAAAAAAGTGATACCTTAAAGAGGATGTTTACAGTGGTTTAAATAATGAAGTCCTGGTAAGTAAAGAGATATAGACTTAGGTGGGAGCAATGACACAGAAGTGTCAGCTATCTCAAAAGGAGGGAAAAAGTGAAAAAATCTAAAAACTATGGTGAAAAGGGTTTCTAAAAAAGTTGGAGGGCAAAGGGAAAACAAAAACAAAATTATTTTCAATGAAAATCCTCATTACAGTTAGCAAGATGAATATGATTTATAAGTTTGAAACCTTTTTACAAAGACTTTATAGCTTCACTTTGCTAATCTCTTCTGTAGAAGGAAAGTCAGCACTGGAGGATTTTCAACTAATTTATTTCTTCCCTTCCACCAAGCAAAAGTATTGAGAAAGCACTGACAAACAGAAGACCAGAAATGGAAAACAGAACAGAAAAGATCAGTGCTAGGACACTTCAGGGCCAATCGTGAATATTGTCCCTCTATAAATGCTTTCTAAGAAAGACATTTTTCATCCTGCAAATAATTATGAGGACCAGTCATCCATCACCTGAAGGAAATTTCTTCATTAAAATCCATTTGTCTTTTAATTTCTCTGTTCGCAAATATGTGTTGGCTTTTTTTTCATGAAACAAATCCATCACCTTTCACATACTTGAAAGAGAAACTCCAACAAGGAGTGCTTCAGGTTCATTATTTGGCTCAGTTATTTGCCAGATGTTAAGTAAGGCTGTGTTTTGGATAGGCTGTATGCTGTAATGTAATATTAAACCAAATAAAACATTAAACGCGGTCCAAGTGCAGACCTGCAGTAAAGAGAAACATTTTATGAAAAAGGAAAATTCCTGAAATTTAATCTTCACTGTTGAGATAATCTTAATTATTTATGCTAAAAACGTAAATTAAATTCAATATACTGTTGAAAATATGACAAAAATCCTCTGGTTTTTCAATCCAGATAATCTCCACCAACACTCACCCTATTTTACCTTCAAGATAACATTGCAATGTCTGGAAGGGCCCATTGTAAGGGACTCTGACCTCTGCTTCCAGTTCTCCTGCAGGCTATGTATCTGCAGACCTGGTTTCTGTGTCTCTTATTTTATAATCATATCAAGGAATTTATTCTACCAAACATGCTTAAATGGCAACATTGCTATTTGTAGCTGGCAGTTCATAAGAGTATCTGGATTATTAACTCATCCACAAAGGCTGAAGTAGCTTCTGGTATGGTCATATTGTGACTGAAAACTGTATGAAATTAAAAGCATTTAGTAATTGATTAATTTTTTTCTCTATACGCCAAAAGATGATTTTTGAAGGTTGCTAACATTTATCATTGTGACTACAAAGTCTGCTTGCAAGATTAATTGATGTCTTTCATCTTTATCATTGCTATACTTATGAAAATGCAATTAACATTGTTTTACTACTTTATGTATTCAGCTGGTACATAGAACAGACATCACAAAACACTACAAAAAAAAAAAAAAGGAAATATATATTGAAACATCAGAAAACACATGAGAAAGCTAAATGAAAGCTACCTAATTTCTGGTATCACCTGGTGACAGATATCTCTGGCATAAAGTCTGTTCTTTTTGGATGATGTGTTTTTAGTATCATCCCACAGCTAATGTTAAAGCTCTAAAATAATTTCGTGGAAAAATATTCTTTTACCTTTACTATTTGCAACACTGGGTCCCTATAGTTCCACAAAAGACCTGTTTTGATTTGGGGGTTTTTTTGGGAGACCTTTCTTGACTTGAATGAGTTTCATACCAGGCTTCAGTTCTGTACTACATAAAAATCTTCCATCAGGGTTTTTCTGCCATCCATCATAGGCCAATTAGGAGGAACCAAGAGGTTGTCTGAATCTTGAGGTGCACAAGTAATTGTAAAAATTACTTCTAGCTTGTTTATAGGAAGGATAAAAAATTACCCACTTAACTTTGAAAACTCTCTAACTCTCTCAGCTATGGCTCAAATAGGAATTGTTTCCTTTTTTTTTTGGAGTTGCAATGGGTTTATGTACTTTCTCCACTGCAACCAATCATTCCTGACCAATCACCCACTTGTGAATAGCACAGCCATGTTCAACTAATTCTGGTATAAATTTGAAAGCACGTCAAAACATGACAACATTAATTTCAATCTTCCTCTGCATAGCTGCTGACAATAATAAATAGGCAAATGAATAGGATGATAATTAGAATTTCATCTGTATAAGTGCATAAATAGTTATCAAAGAAACACAAAAGACAGATGCATGAATGGCCTAGATAATAAGAAAGTAGGTAAAGAAATATCTTTTGGTGTATATGAAAAAATAGATACAACTCATATAGGTTTAATTCCACATGCTTGTATTTGTCCTCAACCATACACTTAAGAATGATTTTGCTGACTGTCAGGACTGAAAGAGAGGAACAAAGCAGTGTAAATTAATATCTATTTGAAACAATATTGACCCTCTTCTTAGTGCAAAGTAACAGGAATGGAATGATGTTGAGACAGGCATTTTGTTTAAAAGGTTCTTTTAACTGTTTGACATTCAGGCAAGAGGAGGTTTAGACCTGTCTGGGTTTGTAGCATTTTGCCCAAGCACCTCCACAGCCAATGAGTGAAGCAAAGCCTTGTGAAAGTTGTGGTTGAAGTAGGTGTTCACAGAAGAAATAAAATACACAGAAGTTTTTACTTGCATTTCAAAGCAACCATAAAAACAAGCTTAGTAATTATTACAGACATGAATATCCTAATATACCTCTAACTGTAATCATATTCAGGTCATTTGATATGAGCTTTTCTAATTTGGCAACAAACTGTTTGCTTGGAAATCAAGCAATAGTAACAAGAAATTACTCTAAGTTTAAGCAAATATGGTTCAGAGTTTAATCCTCCATTTGTTGTGGTTATCTCTTATTTGTCTTCCCCAGGAAAATGCGGATTGCTCTGTCATTATTAGTTGTCCTCCAGCTGCTTCCCCTCCCCTTCAGTTGCTTCCACCTCAGTGGTACCAACCTTGGGGAAACAGACCATCCTTAACTTCCTTGAAGCAGCAATGTGAGAAACCATTCAAAACATATGCTCTAAATAGGAAATTATCATCTTAATATAAAAATTATTCAGCAAAGAAGGATTTGATTTACATTTGTGCTTTTCCTTTACTTGAATGTAGATGTATACAGAAGGCATCAAGAGACTTTGCATACATCCCCAAGGCTGCAGAGATACAAGAGTTTCCTGTCTAGACTCCTCATTACTTTTACTCTCGTGTTTGTCAATGAAGTGAATGCCTGCAATGGGCCGGGGGCAAATCCCACCCCTGAATTTTGCCAAGGTACTCTACCTGCCCTGCAAGAGAGGCTCATTCCAGCCAGGTCTCCCTCCCTACCTGAATCTGTATCCTGCGACAACAGCTTTCAACTCAGACAAAAAAAAAAAAAAAAAAAAAGCTTTGCTTCTGAATACCCTGCACAATGGAGACCTCCTACTCTAGACTAGAGTTCTCTTTGCAAGGGTGGTAACTAAGTTGTCCAATTTTGTGGGACTTGACCAAAATTCCTGTACCACAGTCCCTGGATGTACTCTGATCATGAGGCCATTGTTCAAGGGGTAGATATCAACCAGTTTCTTCAGGGAAGGTGCTTACAGGTAGTGAATACAAACCCATCCAGAAGAGTTATATGAGAATTCAGAATGCTTTGAGCTGTGGGAAATAGTCATTTAACCATCTCAGGTAGGCAGCCTCACTTCTGAACACGTACACTTTCAGTGAGCTGCTTGTGTTGGGGACCTTCCATCAGAAAAATACCTCAGCTCAGAGTCCTATTACCAAAAAAGTCAAGAAGCAGATACTTAGGGAAGTTTGTTAGTGATGCCACTGAAGAATATTTGTCCATTATTCAATCATTTGTGCCTCATTGAATTTTTGCAGCAGTTGTCTTACATGCAATAACTCTCAATGGATTTTTCTTACATGAATTTGTCTCATTGCCTTTTGAAATCATGTAAACTTCCATCATCTGAAACAAGCTATGATAAGGAATTACAGGGTTTAACTACATGTTGATACAGATGGAGTAAGAAAAGCCTGTTTGAGCCTCTCTGCTGGACCTGAATAATACTCTGGGAGCATAAGAGCTGTTTACAGTTCCCTCTTGGTCCCTTAAGCTGGTGACTTGGTTGAACAAAACCTGAAAATAAATACCTGCCAGTACCACTGAAAAATTTACCATCATTATATTTAAGGTGCTTTTCTGGGGTGACATTGCAACGCTGTGCTAGGACTGAAGTGTTGAAACGGGGCTGCTTATCAGGCCTGTTCACCCCTGCTTTTGACAGACTGTTTTATTTGTTCCTTCATATTAAGCACATTTCCCTCAGCTACCACTTGCACCATTTTCTTTCTTTTTTTTCATGAGCAGAAATATCATGTATTATAGACAAGTACAACAGGAAAAATGAGAAATTTACATATTAAAAAAAATCCAATTAGAGTAACATGAATTAAGGTTTTAGGACAGTAAAATCCAGTTTCCCTTCTTGTGTGGAAATAAAATTTCCATTCAGATCTTGGACAAGAAACAGCAAGGAAAGTTATTAAATATCACATTAATTTTTGATGGAGGAATAGATGTAGAATTATTGCTGGTAGCTGTTTAGATCTTTAATTCATATTAAACAATGGAAAATCAAAAGATGGAAAGAAAAAAAATCTGATTTATGTTGCAAATATTTTGGTTTTGCTTTTTTTATCTGTGTGCAAGCCATCTATTTGTTTGACATGGGTCATTTTCTTGCCATTGTACATGCCATTCCCACTGTGGTATTACAGATAGGCAAAACAGATAAACAGAAGAAGCAAATAAACAGTCTTCAGTTGATGAATGCAATTTATAATTAACATGGACAGGGAAATGATTCTAAGAGGAGGCTTAGAAAAATTACAAGTCCTGATGTTCAACTTGTTTCTAAATTCGTCTTTGAACCACTGATAAAGTGGAATGAGAAAAGTCTTTACAAAGTAAATGATATATTATTACACAAAATAATAGGAACATGCAGTGCTGTAAGTATGAATTAGGCATCCTGTGGTTGACTTTTGCATCATATAAACATACTAGTCAGTCCAAAGCTGAAAACAGAGCCAGGAATTCAGTAATCATTGTCCTTTGTACAGCTATTAGTGACTCCCGAAATTCCTTAGAATAAAGGACCCATATGGAACTACTCATATAAGTAAAGCAAACTGTTGGAGTGGCCTGTATATGATGAGTAATAATATATTAGCCAGAAACTGAGAGTATAAATACATAAAGTACCATTAAAGCTCACTGAATTCAATTAGCTTTTTCTATTGCATTTGTTGGCATTGAATCATAATGGGAAAGGAAGATTTGCTTAATATAATGCCTAAAATAATACATACAAGTTCATTATTATTAATCATGCCATCAGTACACTGCACCTGTTGAGTGAAGGCCTAAAAGAGAATTTCTGCTATTTGATTTGGTAATTTTTGGGATGGGAAATTTGCTTTTACAACCTTATGGAATTTCAAAGATGCTTCAGTGCTGACTATTCCTTTTGCATACTGTGGACATACACTCAGGAGATGATCGTCTTTCTTACTGGTTTGATGAGGTTTTCAGAAGCAGACTTTGAGTATTCTTCACTAGAACATTAATCCATAAGGACTCAACATCATGATAACAAATGATAGTTTCTGCAAAAGAAACCTTTCTCTTTCCCATGTTTGTCTTACTGGTACCTCTGCCTCCTCGCTCCTCTTACAACTAGGGAATGACAGCAATGGGAGGTGCAGACCAGCCACAAGGAGATATGATGAAGCTTATTAGTAGGATTCCTAGTAGTGCTACAGCCCAAGAATAGCCCGAAGACTATGTGACTATATACAGAGCTCCTTCATTGTTTTAGCTCAGGAATCTTTCCTGATCCTGGAGGATGTGGTCATTAGGATGCCCAACCTTCTAGTAATCTATGCCCAGGCACACAGTTCTCCATTCTTAAAGGTTTAGAAGAGACCACAACCTTCTCTAATGCACTATGATATTTGTGATCAGTGTGAAGAAGTGTTTCACAATTACTTTTATTGCGCTGTCGTGTTATTAAAAAATAGCATGCAGCTCCAAATCTTCCAGTTCACGTATGGATTGCTATTTTGTGTGTATTTTAAAGACCATTCCAAAAAAACAGTCATATGAATATAATGACAAATTTGGCTTGTTGGGAGGCAAAACATAGGGTATAATTTTAGAATAGAGATTTTCTTTTTCATTTGTAAATGCTTAGCAAATCAAGGAAATTGGCAAATGAATTAAATTTGTGAAACGTACCCAGCTCTGAGTGTACAGTCATTACACATGGCTACCATGTAGAGATCTTTGTAAAATAGTATGTTTGATGTTTAATTACCCGTGTTTGATAGGTGTTATTAGGGAAAGTAGTAGGCACAAGCAGAAATTAATCTACTTATCCATATATTTTACATGAACTAAGTTTTTGGTCACAATAATACAACTTATTATTTTATGAAAGAATTAAAAATAACATTTATTCCCTTTCAATATTTTGCTAAATCATCTAAATCTACATTTGATGCATATGGCTAACCAGGACTGACATATATTTAGTGACCTTGAACTAAAAAAAAACCCAAACAAACAAAAAAAAAACCACCCAAAAATTAAACACAGTTTTGCTGTATTTAATCACAAAGCTACAAAGAAATACTTCTGCTCACCAGCAGTCATGAAAAAAGTGTTCCTGAAATCCTAAACCTAACATTTTCCTGTTAGCCAGCATAAATGTCTTTAATGTTAAATCTGATCCCTTAACACATTAGAGCTTATGTAAACTCTGCAAAATGCTCTTTATAAGCAAGAACTAGTCCTGACGAAAAGCTTCTGTGATTAGTCTTACTTGAAACTCTATTGTTTCTTTGATCAGGAGGAAGATCAGTCCAGGAAAGAGGCACCTTCAGTGTAAAGTAGGAATTAGGGGAACCGGTAAATTCAAGAAATATTTGCTTTTAAAATGATGTTTTATTTGTGTGTCTCAGCCAGTCAAAGCTTGTCTCAGGATGATTAGTTACAGTATTTTCCAGTGTGTTGGAGGAGACAAGAATTTTGCATTTGCTTTTCAATGCACAGTCAACCTTGTTACAGCAAGGAGATTAACCTCAGAAAAACACAGCCACAACTTCTGGGAAAAGTTATAGTAGAGCTCTCTTAGGACTTTTTCTTCATGTATTAGATAGTGAAGGAGAATAATTCAGCTGTAGAATGCCACTTTTACAGCCCAGTGAGACATGGTTTAGTGATGGACTTGCCAGTGTTAGGTTGATAGTTGAACTCAGGGATTTCAGAGGTCTTTTCTGATTTAAACAATTCTATGATTTTAATTTTGCAATTCCTTGCTATAGCCTTTATCCATAGAAGACATCTCATCAGCAGCACTAGTGGGACTATTTCCTTGAGACTTTAAAGAAAACTTTAGTCTTCACCAGCTTCTGAGAGATGAAGATTCAGATTGTGTATTTCAATTCCTTTCAAATCTGTCTCTTAAAAAAAAAGGGGACAAAACAATCTAATTATGCACTAAGATTATTTTATAATCACAAATCTACAGGCAGAAAGGAGTTTTCTCTGCTTCCACTACAAGTATACAAGAACTTGCTCCATTATAGGCTGGTAAGCAATTATAAATAAGTAAAAGCCAGGCTGAACCTGAGTGGATAAGCCTGGCTGAGCAGAAAATATGTTGCCTGAGAACTAAGGCTGCACTGCATATGTTTACATATCTTGTGTACTGATTTATCATGTACAGTTATCTTCACCCTATAGGAACTATTGCTTTCCCAATGCTTTTCTGAGGAAAGGCAAGAGGATGGAGGATGGAGGACTGCACCATCCAAAGGGGAATGTGGCATAAATAACACTGGAGCAGCCAGTAGGCTCGACAAAGGCACTTAGTGCCTGAGTGCTGCAAAACCAGGTCTCCTCTTTCAGGGTGCCAGGTGGATCCTGCTCAAACACTGTGGTGCTTTTGAAGCAGGTTCCCCACTCCGGGACTGGAATGCATGTGAGTGGAGTCTGATCTTCCCTTTTGTAGTGGCATATATACCTCCAGAGGCAAAGTCCCAAAGACCCCCTGTTTGGTCCAGCTTTAACTTTTCTTTACATTGTCTCAGCAATGCAGCATTCCTAAAATCTACACAGCACGACATGTAGTTGGAGGTGAAGGGTGGAAAACCAGAATACCAAATTCTGCATAATATCCACAGGCAGATGGAGGGTCTGGATAAACTGGCTTCCATCTAATTTCTTCAAATCTGTTTCTACATCTGCATTTGCTTCCTTAATATCTTCTCACACTGATTTCACATCCCAAAGTTCAAGGTGCTTGATCTGTATATTAAACAGTCTGGGAAATCTTTGCAAAAAGAATTTGCAAAAGTAATCAGGGAAATGTTTAGAAAAAATGACTCTGCTTATACCCTTTTCTGTTCAAGCAAGTGATTTTCCTGTCAGACATTTTCAAACAGAAAAGTTAAAGCACAGACTAGCAGCCATTAACAATGTGCAGAATATGAGTTCCAAAACAGAAACCTGGATCTGAGTGTAGACCCCAGCCAGTTGGAATGGAACTGCTCTGTATGACCTATTTCTCCCACCTTACATAATCAAAACAACTCAAACTTCTCTTTTTGAAGACATGACAGTCACAACACACTAATTGCAAGTAATCTGCAGGCCAAGAATTATTCAAGAAAATTATATGACAGAATTTCTAAAATCTATGTATTTCAGAAAGTATCCACTCATAGATTTTAAACTGGAAAATACAAGTGCTCCACAAATAATCTTCTAGGCTTGGACATTAGATTATATACTTTTTTTAAGAAAGGCAAATAGGAATAGTCAATAGAACGTGTTTTCATTGAGCATTCAAGAAAATAGATTCAAATCCTTATTCTTCCTCATATAGGCTATAGGCTTCATGCCAGGTGTGTAATTTTCTAGGCAAATAATATATATTACAGAGCGGATTCATTTTCATTTTGACAATAAATCCCACACCGGCTAAACCCCCACTTGTTTTTTTTTTGTGGAAAAAGACATTGTTAAAAGTTCCCAGCCATTTCTAATTGTAAGTTTGTTTCTGGAAAGGGAAAAATGAAAGGGAGGAAATATAACCATATTTATTGGGCAAATCACATGCTGTATGCATCCTTCTGGTGGAACAAACAGATGTAGAATGACAGGAAGAGACATCCAAAAACTCAGGCTTTGAGTTGGCAGCAGGATATTTATATTATAGTCCTGGCTCTGTAACTGACTGATTCAGGTTTTACTTTCCAGTTCTTTGCCTTTTTCAATTTTTTATGTGCATTTTATGCCAAAAGTCTGTTACTGTTCCGGGACACCCCATAGTACCAATACTGACATATTAGCAGCATCAGTCTCAGGGGACCTCTCAGCCTAGATCTGAGTAGGTAAAAGTAGGAAGAGATGCTGTAGCTGCAGGAACATGAGCTTCTTAGGAGTTTTGAAGAGCCAGCTCTAGGAAACCAGGCCAAGCTTCTCTCAGCACAACTCCCAGCCTCCCGTTTCAAGTGCAACGCTCCTATTCATCTCCATTGTTCAGGGAGTTCTCTGTCTCCTTGCAATAATTTAGAGCTTTGACACAAAAAGGATGGGGCTTTTCTCATCCTCAAGAACTCTTCTAGTTAGGGAGTGATACTGTTACTATTTACAACTGAAAGAAATTCTTTGATGTCACAGAGGAATACCAGCATAAGCTAAGGTCGATGTGATAAAATCAGCCTCCAGTGCAAAACTTCAAATCTTTGAAACACTAATAGTTGACAAGTAGGTTGTTGGTGGTAATTTTTTTTCCACTTGGCTGTATGGACTTTGGGCATTAGGTCAAATTCACCTCTCAAAACACTGAGTTGGGGAGATGTGATGTTAATATCAAAGGCAGCTGACTCTAGCACTGTGCCCAAAGCATTTATCAATGAACGTGTTGCACATATTGCTAAATGCATAATTCATTATCAGTGTTAAAATGACACATGATATCTTTATAAAACTGGAAACAATTGTTCTGCAGTTTTATAATAAGAGCTATGCCTTTCAAGTCTTTTATGAAACCTTTCATGAAAAAAAGAGCTGTTAGGTTGACACCAAGTTTTATTTCTTCCTCTTTTTTCATTTCATTTCAGCCATTTAGGAAGATCTTTTTCTAATTTAAATTACTTTGACTCATGCTTGAATTTACTAAATTACTTTTCCCAAATGCTCACAAGGAGAGTCTTTTGAATTAATGGATAAAACTAAACTCACTCCCACTCTGCAACTACATTAGCACGTTCCATGCAATTATTTATGATTCATCCAAACTAGCTTCCCACAGCCCCATAAATCTTGTAGAGTCAGAACATTGTGGCATCATCTTTGCTGAGAGTTTTTACTCTTTTGCCAGGAGTAATGCTCCTTGAATTGGAGGAAAACTCTTCCTACTCAGCAAGGAGTTACACTGCAAATTTAGGGATCTGTGTCCAGACAGAGAGAAGCAAAGGAGGTATTTCTACCAAGATGAAGCATCTACATCCAAAACTGCAATCTTCTAAATTCCTGCTCATTTTTTGCCACACCCTGGAAGCGCCTAAACTCCGGAGGCGCCAGCTTTTCACATTAAAATTCTCCAGACTCCTGAAATTCTGCTGTGGGCATGTCCAGAAATGCCTCTCATGTCATGGCACCCAGTTAACTCACACTCTGGCACCGTCAGATCCAATGAACTCAGTTTTCCTGCACCTGCACCCATCTTGCCCAAGGGGAAGAGCCAATGAACATTCCCAAACCACAGAGAGTTGCTGCTCTGCGAAGCGCAGTGGCAGCTGCTGCTGCTCTCTTCTGCCGCATTCAAGAGCTCTGTGGTCAGGGCTTTTACCCTAGATGTGGGAAAGCTGGGGTTTACACCCTCCTGTGCCCAAGGAAATCAAAACCCACGCCCTTGCCACAAGGCCGGGGCTGTTCTGGGTGAAAGTGCTCTCCACCCTGCCCTTTGAAGCTCTTCCATCCTACAGGAGCAAACCACAGCTTCGCAACGGCTGTGGAGAACATGAGCGAGCATGAACCTTCGAGGGGTTATAGCCCTTGTGGGAGAAGGTAAAAGAGGTTTCGATTCCTTTTCCTTCCCCTAAGGAGTTTCTGGGTATTGTGTCCTAGGTCAAACATATAACTGGTCTTTTTGGAGTACATATGGGAAGGGGCTTCTCCAGTGCTGTTCTGTGGAATGATGAGGACTGTAGCAGCAGTGAGTTTAAGCCAGTGCCTGTGTCGCCTCTCCTTGGTGGACACTGCCACTGGAGCTTCTGAGCACCACTGTCACTCCTCCTGGCTGGCTCTCCCAAGGGCCTCATGAAGGCTGAGTTTCCTCAACAACTCCTCTCCCAAGAGAAGAAAAAGAACACCACCACCAAACAATGACCAGCATTCTGGAGCAGCATTTCTAGTGCATACAACATCCATCACATTCCACATCCCAGTTGCCCTGCAGTCTCACACACTGCCATAGCTGCAGCCACCCCCCCTGGAGAGCACCAGGCAACCCATGTCCCCACAGCAGCATGGACACTGCTTGTCCTCATTTCCCATGGCCCAGGATCTCTGCCCCTTGCAGATTGCTGAAGCTATTGTCTGACAAATTGCTTGAGGAAAGTCATGAGCTGGCTTTCTTCTTTCAGGAGTTTTGGAGAGCAAGTTGCATATTTCTCTGCTATATGCATTTATCTATGTGACAACCCTTCCAACTGGGGGCCGTCCAGTTTTGCTAGCAACCATTGTTTCCCAGGAAAATTTTCGTGAAGTGGTAGTACCCTTTGGGACCCCAGCTCACAATGAGCTTTTTGTTTGGCCTTGACTGATGGAAATCTCCAGTGACTCTCCCGTTTCTAGCAGTCAATTCATATATGACACTCAAGTGCCCTCCAATTTGTGTCCATTTTCATGTGATAGCTTGTGTTCTTTGGCCCACAAAGCCAAACCAGCACCTCACTGCATAAGCTGAAGTGAGTCCTTTGGCTCCCCAAGCACATTGTTCAAAGGTTAATTCTCGATCTTGAGTGTGCTTCTTTGATTTCCTTAGGCATATTTCCAGTGAAAGTAAAACTTGCTACATCAATCTGTCTGCACATCCATGCAATCCACAGTGCATTTTGCCTCTTTTGTCTGCTGTCAAACAAACCCAACAGGGGGATACAGGTTTGACAAGAGAGATGGGGTCTGAGAACTCACAAGTTGTCCCCCAGCTGATTTCTGCAGTGAAATATGTGACGTGTAATACATATATATAATTGCCAACATTCTCTTCAGAAGCACATTAGGGATGTGCCTAAGTAACAGAAAATTTCAGTAAAACAAGATAAGTGGTAGAAATAGAAACAGGTAGGAAAAAAGTCTTCATACTGTTACCACTCAGAGAATTATTGCAGATCTAGTGACAGAGCTGTGGTTGGTGCTTGAGTGAGCAGGCACTGCACAAACAGGTTTCCAAGTGTGTCCTGTGCAGTTTACCAGGTGAGGACAAGGGCTGGACCCGGCTGGAGGCAATTCACAGCTACCTCAGGAGCTGTTTGGGGTATATTACTAATGCTAGGGATCCATACCCACCCATAAATAACTATGCACTGCTGTTTGTGGAATTAATTTTGATTTGGTCATTTATAAGGGATATGTTCATCTAATTTTAACCCTTTTCTCTGTGAAGAAACTGCAATACTGTCTCTCCAACTTCAGTATTCTCTGAGTACAATAGTCATACATGTTTTGCTCTTCCTGTGGTTTGTAGAATTCATGACCATTTTTTCTGTTATAGAAGCTGACTACACTATAATCACTTCCAAATACTCCCCCTGACAAGGATAAATCAGCCTGTGCTGTGCTCGGGGCTGCTATGGCCAGGTTGCTGCCAATATCAAAGCCTGTTTAAAAGCAGCTGAGGGATCTTAGTGCTGCTTTGCAGATACAGATGTTTCACAATTCCATTACCAAAGTTTTATGCTAACCTCCTGTGTGTAACAGAGCTGAAACTTTTTCTAAATGCTAAATGCTGCAGAATCAACTATTGTTGAAACAAGACTATCTTGTGTATCTCTTCTCCTGAGCTGGCAGGTGCTGCTGGCATGTACAGTGAATTACTGTTTACTCCTCCTCCTGTGATCTTTTGCACTTCTAAAGCATTTCAGCTCTGGCAGGGCTTCTATCAGCTCCAGCAGTCCACAGCTCCTCTTGCTTTACTCCTAGTGCCCTGCATAGTTGAGTTAACAACTAAGAGCTGAGGACCGTGACCAGCATGTGTCCAGATGTCCAGCCCTGCAGAGCACTGTCTTTGCAGGACCCAAAAAGGGAGAGAGGGGGGCCTGGAAAAGACCAGGCCCATGGCTGGTATGGAGCATGAAGCTTTTGCAAATGTGCTCCTTTATACACTACTCAGCACTGCTTTTGCTATTTTTATGCACTAGCACCTGCACATCTCAAGTTAGAGTGCCTTGCTGATACCTACAGATAACAATAAAAGCAGTAAATTGCTCTTTCGGTTGAAAGAGAAATCTCCCCGCAAAGAAAGCACATAAGAGACCATTGTTTTCAAGTGTTTCTATAGCCTGGAAAATATGTTTTGGCATCATATTCCGGGCTGCTTAGAAAGCAGCGTGGTTAGCAGGTCAAGGGAGGTGATTTTCCCCCTCTTCTCTTTTGTGACTACACATGGAGTACTCCATCCAGTTCTGGGAATTCCAACATAAAAAGGATATGGACCTACTGGAGCAAGTCCAGAGGAGGAATATGAAGATGATCAGAGGGCTGGAAAACCTCTCCTATGGAGATAGGTTGAGAGGGTTGGGGATGTTCATCCTGGAGAAGAGAAGGCTCTGGGGAAATTTTATTGTGGCCTTTCAATACTTATGGGGCGCTTATAAGAAACCTGGAGAGACACTTTTTACCAAGGCTATACTGATAGGACAAGGGGTAACACTTTCAAGCAGGAAGAGGGAGGTTTACATTGAACTTAAGAAAGAAATTCTTTACTGTGAGGGTGGTGAGACGCTGAAACAGGCAGCCCAGAGAAGCTGTGGATGCCACATCCCTGAAAGTGTTTGACATCAAGTTGGACAGGATTTTGAGCAATCTGGTCTGGTGAAAGATGTCCCTGCCCATGGCTGGTTGGAACTAGATGATCTTTAAAGGTCCCTTCCAACCCAAACCATTATGCAATTCCAAGTTTTTCTTATGCTCTGAAGAAAATGAGCTAGCTGCACTGAAGAGAAAGTTGTACTTCATAAGGCTTTAAGCTAAGTTTGTTGTTGTTTTATTTGTTTGACATTTAGTAGCTCTTATAAAACTGACTCCCATTCTAGCTTTGGTAGCAACAGATGAAAATCACTGCCTCCTTTCTTCAAGTAGGATTACAGACCAACTGATTTTTGTAATATCTTTCATAACACCACACCCTGGGCAGTGAAATTTGATCATGAAGGCTGAAAAAGACCTCTCAACTCATCCAGTCCAACATCTGGAAGCTTTGTGTAGACCTAACTAGAAGGGCTGCCTGAAAGTTAGATCATAGAGTAGTGAGATATCTTGTGACTTTAATTTTAGGAAACACTATATTTGCATCAGAAAGAACACACTGGCATCTGAAAAAGAAGCTTCAGCTAAGGAATGATCATTTTGGTTTTCAAAATAATTCTGTTTTCATGACCTTTCCATCAGAAATTACTATATTTGGTCCTTCAAGCAGAGCTGTTTTCCTTTCATCACATTTTAGAACTTGTGTTACCTGAAATGGCAGCAGATACTTTGGGGCAGGAACTTAAGCACGCAAAAACCAGCAAACCTATTAAGGTGAGATGGCTTAAATTAGTTTAGAATATAGACTACCAGCTGTATAGAAGTGCTCTTGCTAAAAGAAAAAGTGGCAAAAATGTCCCCTTCTTTCACAAATTAATTAATCTGTGCTAACTATTAATAGAGACAAAAGGATCTTCAGACACAGGTAAAAATATACAGCAGCTTTAGAGTATGATGGAAGTTTTACACAACAACCTTTTCTGGTCAGATTGATTTTGACTTTTTCCAGTACAACAGATTCAGACCTGTTATGCATGCTGCACATACAAGAACACAGATGAAACATTTTCTGCCTCCTTTCACAAAAGATATATTTGCAGCAGAAGACTGAATTTGTGGACTGCCTCTGTTTTATCCAGCAAGAATTCACAAGTATTTTAAAAGGAAAGTCTATTTAAGTGTCAGCTTTAATCCCTGCTCCTTTCCCAGGGCGCACATAAAGGTTAGCTCCAGGAAAGCACAGTCTGCCAGCTTAGGTCCTGGAGTGAAATCTTTACCAACATAAATCTTCAGAGGAGGATCAGGTACTTCTGAAGGAAATTCAAAACTATAGACACGCTAAGCTTGGTCCTGCCTGAAATCAATAAGCTCAGCAGGCAGCTGCTGAAACCTACTTTTTAGGGAGTACTAAGGGCAGGGTAAGAGACCTGCAGATGTTTGTCTCTGTCAGTGCTACTGCCCAGCCTGCAAACAGCCCTGGAGAAAGCCAGGAGGTGAAACTCCTTCAAACAAACAGATCTCCTTGCAACTGTCTTTAAGAAAAAACTGCTCATTACACTGATTTTTTACTTGGGGCTTTTTAGCTGGGTTAATATTTTTGTGTGTGTGGAGATGTTTTGGGTTTTTTTTTCCCAAATATACTATCCTAAAGGTAAAAGAATGGAATTAATTTACCTTCTTAGCCTTAGGGGTTCAAACCCATGACCCTCAGAACAGCAGCCTGCATATCAGCCCATAAGACAGGAATAAAACTTTCCACCCACCTGCCCCACTGAAAATGAGGCACTAACTTGGAGCTGCTTGTTCCTGTCAAGACTGGGACAGCTCTGGGCATGTATGGAGAAAGTCTGTGCTCTGCTTTGTGGAAGTACAGCCCCAGGGGCTCGAGAGAGGGTAAAATTAAAAGTGGTATTTAAAGGGGGAAAGTTCATCCAGAATTCTGCTGCTGGAAGAATCACAACTCCGTGTTTTCATGCTTGTGCTGGATGGTGCTTCCACACTCCTCACCCACAGCGCTGGCGCTTGAGCTCTGAGATGCACAACCTTTCACTGTGGTACAGTGTCAGCAGAAAGCATCTGCTAACTCTGCTCTTTGCCCTCCCTGCCCAGTCTTTGCCTTTGTGACCTCTTACAACCTTTCTTTGAGAAAGGGTCCCCCCCTTACTGTCTCTTCTCTACCTTTGGACCATATTATATCTTCATGGGGTACTGTCATGTGAATAATAAAGTGAAACACAGGTGCTGCTTGTGCTGCTGAGGTCAGTGAAGCTGAATCTATTTGCAGCAGCTGAGGAACTGCACAAATGTATTTGTTTTCCTTCTTTGCTTGAGAAAACTGAACCCTTCATTTTCTGTTGCATGAAAAGGCACCACATAATGATTATTTTGGTGAATCGTTTCCCATCTGCTCTGAGTTGTCCTTTTTTCCCTAGTGAAGTCTGGACAAAATCTTTTCCAAATGCTATACTTGTTTGTGAACTGCATCCTGACAAAAAGAAGGAGAAAACCCACAACTTTTTATTTAACAAAAAATTCCCAGATATGTCTTGGAAAGGAATAGGCAATGGATTCCAGGACCATCAAAGTGGCATGTCTATGTAAACGTATACAGGATATCCATCAGGGCTTGATAACTTTTTATTTTTAACCTGAGCTCTAAATGAAACTACAGCAAATCCAAGATGATTAACTTTTTTGGATGTCTATCGCTTAGTAACAGAGGTGCATGTATTGAAACAAATTAGTTTCTAGCCTTGGTTTATGTATTTGAAAGGTGGTATTACTTCTAATACACATCATATATTAGAGGGCTAATCAGTCTCTACCCAGTGCAATGATTCAAAAATCTATCCCTGCTCAGAAAGTACTTAAGTGTGTGCTTCTACAAACCTAAATAAATTCTGCCTTAGTTTTCAAGCAAGAGGCCATATTTCCCAGAAAATGATGTGTTAAGATGTCATGCGTAGTTTATACTTCTTTAGAACATTTGTAAATCATGGCACAGTAAAATGTCAGATCCAGCAACGCAGAGGCCTGAACAACCTGCCCTATTTACACAGACTGGGTAATAGTGCTAACATTTTAATTACTCCTTAAATTTGTCTTAGCAGATATCCTAATGCTCATTATTTTTGCAGTCACATGGCTACTGTTTATCCCAGAATTTGAAATCCACCATTAAACAGTCCAGGCACACAAAATTTCAGTTCTCCACTCCCCTTTCCTCCATCCTCCTTCCTTCATCCCCTGAATACGTAATACATTTACAAGAATGAAATGTTTGGAGCATACCAGAAGCTTAACACGAAGCATTAATAATGTGGAAGCTCCTTAACTCTTTCATTAATAGACCTTTCCCTGTGAAATTAATTTTAATCAGTGCTTGTGATGAAAACTTACATAGAGGCAAGCTGTATTCTCCAAGTATCCCTTTCAATATTTAAGCTAATACAGCATTTAACAAATATGTTTAAACATTGAAATCTACTGTTGACTGCCAGAGGCATATAACTCTATGACACTGCTAACACAAACTGCCCTTTTGCATTTTTTTCTGCCTGCGATGCCGTCTTAAAAAAAGACCACTAACTGAAGGAGGTGTTGCAGAACATCAGAAAAATCAAGTCTGAACAACTGAAAAAAATAAATATTACTACCAGTTTTACCCATAAAATCAGTCTCCCAGCAGATTTATGCAATAAAATGTTTCTGACTTGAACAGGATTAATTAACTAAGAGTTTGATGCTAAGATCTTCAGGTAAACTCTACCTTGATTTTAACATTAACTGGTTCAACAGGGAGAGTTTAACCACATCTGTGCCCTTCAGAATCATTGTACAGATCAGGGCTGTTATGTAAAATATTGTTCAAAGATGAAAGGTAGACAATGTGCCTTACATGATGAGAAAAACACTTCGATAACAATAAATTATATGAAGCTCCACTGGAATTTTGAATGCACCAGACTTGGGTCAGATGATCCAGGGAGAGCTTTTCGGTCCAAATACTACAGAGTATACCAAGTCTTATGACACATTTTCTCCATTCATGTGTTTATCTGATGGGTCCAGTTCTAAACTTAAAAACATGAACTTTCACCTGGTTTTATTTTTATGTATTTATTCTACATTTAAAACTTGTTCTATAAGGGCTCTTGTCAAATCTCCACATCAACATAGCGCCCCGATTGTGTGCAGGGTAGGATTGCGACATTTCTAAACTATAATTAAATGTGATTTTTTTAACTTAAAACAATGCACTGTTTTTAAACAGGGCATTTTCATGGAGTTATGAATAGCTATGCCTCACACAGATTTTGAAAGAAGATGTATCATTATCTCCATCAAAGGTCAACCACAGATTATAACCCTCTTTTTGCTTGTTATGAAGAATGCCACTTCTGTGGGCCGTGATAAGATGCAGCAAGAAATATGTGAGAACAGAATCTTAAGCAGAGTACATAATTTGTGTCCAAGATCTTCCCATTGTTTTGTGTTATGTTAGTTGGCCAATACTGAAAAACTACACTTCAAATTTGTTCACATCTACTCTTTTTCTTTTAAAGGTATCTAAGGGAGTATTATGCATCAATTAAAGCTGATGGATGCTGATGCTTAGTTTCTGTGACTCCCAAGGCACTCACAAAACAATCACCAAGTGAAGGCTGTCACAAGAAGTACTGATCAAAAAACAATCCAAGACAAGAAAATCTGAGAACCAGCCACATCAGTCTGGGGTCTGCAAGACCTAGTCATAGAGCAGGATTCCTGAAACACATGTAGGTTTAGAAACCAAATATAACCAGTAACATTGCTTGAGAAAGAAAACCATCTCTAGGCTGGACACATTCTGCAGAACAGAAGCAAAACCACATGGCAAAAATTTGGGACAGGCAGCAATTTGCTCCCATCATAGCAAAGTACAGTGGAAGGCTCCAAGGCACAATCAGGCCAGACTGGAACAGGGTAAGCTGAAGGAGACATTAGCTGGAGTCCTCTGTGACCAGACCTTAGCTCATCGCACGTAACAGCCAAGTGTGCCTCAGACAGCTTAACTCCCACTTTGTATTTTGTAACTTCTTTCTGCACTGCCACAAGATGAAGCTTACCTCCAGCAGCCAGTGGCCATGTGGTAGCGTATGCAGCTGTGGGGTTGTGGAACAAGGGAGTGAAGAAACGTTTTTTTTGGATCCACAGAAGCAGAGGTCCACAAACACATGCCTCATGATTCAGACCATGCAGGAGAGACTCACTCGCTAGCTGAGAAGCAGAGCAGAGTGTTAGGCTTCTGCACGTTTTCTATTTTATTATTTCTATTATTGAACTTCGTAAGTTTTCAGAGCAGGGTACACATATTAAAGAAAAGTAAAAAAAAAAAATGCCATCTCTTACACGTGCACCTATAAAATACACACACCAAATTTTTCAGATTACAGTATTCTGCCATTGATTTAGTCTCTCTTCACATATTTTTATACAAGAAAGAAGCATGTAAGTCTAATTTTCAGACTTTTCTAGCTCTAAAATATATTTTTTTTTTATTTGTTAAAAAAAAACAAGGAGGAGGAGAAGAATAAGATGATGATGATAACGATGATGATGATGATGATGATGATAAACTGATCTCAATTAGCTGAATCATGCAACCAGTTTATTCTTCTGACTTTTTATATTGTAGCTCTTAAGAGGATGAAAAAACTGCACAGTTCTTGCACAGGCAGAGCTTACCAGAACAATAGGAGAAATCTCTCAAAAATAAAAAACATTTTTCACTGGGTTAGCACCAAAAGTTCTATTATGCAGCAGCCACTTAGCATTGCAGACAAAAGCTAGGGTCCTGCTGCAGAACAGGACTTGGCAGAGACTTTGATTTCCTGACTTGAAAATAAAGCCTCAGTTTGCCCTCTTTTCTTCCTTTCTCCTGTTTCGTGATATCTTGCAACTCCGCTACTATTATTTATTGATTGATTGTCCTGTAAGAAGGATCCCAGCACAGAGAGGAAAACACTTCTTAGTGTTTGGTTTTTCTCTGGGTGTACAGAGGTATGTGGAGAGGCAAAGATGGCATGGTGGAGTGTCTCCATCTATGCTGACATTAGTAAGACTGATAGTGCTTCTCCCACTAGGATGAAATGCATTCATTAAAAAGGGGGAAAAATAAGGTAACTTATCACTGGCTGGAGAGAGGCTGAACCAGTAACAGTGCCATGGCATGATTGATTTGTTTGTTCTATTGCAGCCTGTGCAATATCAATGAGTTGAGAACATCCAGATGAAGGGAGGAAGATTAAGTAATACTGATTGGATTTCTCCACACTTTTTTTCTCTCCCAAAAAAACATTTTCTTTGGAATAAGACATATTTGTCAGATTATACAAAAGGGGATACATTTTCCTGGTAGAGTGGATGTTCTTGTGGTTAAAGCATGAGATTGGTAATAAGGTTTTTCTGTTCAATTCTCAGAGATTTGTCACATCAGGCCACACAGCTCTGGCTGTCACACCCACTGGCTTCAAGGAGAGCTGTATCTGTTTAAGTCAGGTGTGCTCTTTCTGTTTGGGAATGACACAGATATGAATCAGTGACTCTCACGAGTGTGTTTATTAAGATAACATTTACTCATATCTCTGAGCATTCTCAATCCTGCCGGAACACCTAACATTTTTGCCATTTACCATTAAGTTACAACCAGCAGTCCAAAAGGCCCACCTGGCACCAGACATTTTACTGTCTGTTTTATTAGAGGGCCATACTTATGCTTTGTTAGAAGAATGCATTTGTCCCATGTCTGGCTTCCCTCTTCACTAAAGCTAGAAGGGCACTAGGGAGACATTGTTCCTCTAGCCTTAAAAAAAGAAGAATTACATATGTTCACAGGTAATGAACAATTTTTGGGAACTACAGGCAACTCAACTCATCTTTCTCTCTCCTTGCTGACTTAGGCCTCCCTGGTTGTGGATCACCATCATGAACAGCAGCTCAGGTTTTTCAATACATCTATTTTCATCAGCGCTCCATTTAAAGAAGATGAATTTGTGCCATTATTACATTTTATCTTAAACTCCATCAGAGTGCAAAAAAGTCCAGTTGCATCACATTTCCCTTAGAGTATTCTTTCCTTTCTGACAATAATGCATTAATTTGTAGGTGTGTATGCATGTGCAAATGGAGGGTGTTCTGTCTGAGGGTGACAGTGCCAATAAAGCCTGGGATTGCACATTTTTGGGTATCAGGATAGGCTGCCACCCCAAGCTATTCCTGAGCTGATGGCACGTGGCTTTTAGGATTTATTCTCTCAGCATCCCTGCCACTTTTACAATTGTATCAGAGAACTGACTCAAGCTCACTCTGCACCAGGTAATCTATTAATGGGGGACAAAATAAATTGAAGTTACTCAGTGCTCATTTCAGGATGTTTCTACCATAGTTCTCCAGCCTTCACTCAAACTGCTTGACTTTGTGGCAAATACAGATTACCATCTGAGGGCAGCTCTACTAACATTTTCCATTACATGATGCTGTGGAGAAAATTCCAAATCGCATGAAAGAGAAAAGAAAAAACAAAGCCATCCTACAAATATGTGTTCAAGGACTTTGATTTGTTTACTCCAGTCTTCAAAGCGTTATCTTGCTAGGAAAGCGAAAATTCAATAATATGGACAAGGTCATGGGAAACGTAAGTCTTATTTTGGAGGTACTCACTCAACACAATCATTTAAGTACTACTCTTATTCAGCAAAACACTTGTGTTTACCTATTCTTATCATCCTCTTAAGCAAGCAGGCTGGAAAAACATCCATGCCACAGAAATTTCCACTGAAGTTAGCAACCATGCATGAGTATTTCTGAACTCAGCTGAACTCAGAAATGGACATTTTTATCCCATAGCAATTTCTTGAAAAGACTTAAAATTTTGTATGTATGACTAGCTCCATTCACCTAAAAAAGACTCAGAGCCATCCTCATGTTGTACAGAATAAGAATACAGACTATATTGACAAGGAATTCTAATTTTCTTAGTGTACTGAGTGCTGAGAGGAAGTTCCTGCCTGGAGCAGGTCATATTGTCTGAGTATTACTGAGTTGCTGGCCAAACCCAGTCACCTTGGAGCTACCAAGCCTCCCCTGAGGTGGCAGGTCTGGCTGATCTCTGGTCAACAGCTTTGATGTCACCTTTATAACCATGACAGCTGGGCTATACAACCTACCAGCCCATCCTCTATCCTGTGAGATCAGGAATGAGGGTTTTGGAAAAGGAGGTCTCATTAACAAATCAGCCCCCCATACCTTACCTGTAGCCTAGTCCCCAGTTAATCACGGCAGATGAAAACTTCATAAAGCACACATCAGCAAGAAATGCCAATTCAAGACGTGAAATAGAAACATGTAAAGCACTTCAAATTAATCCCACATAAAATACATAGATCAGTGAACAGAGAAACTGATACCATCCTCTTCTTTTCACATATCCCATTAAATCTCTGCAGACTGCTTCCTTAAGAGCACTAAACCCTCTGCAAACATAAGTCATCTGGAAAGGAGTTAACCAGTTTATCTACAGCTTCAACAAATTAAACAAAGAGTGACAATGACAGCATTGTATACTGATTGAGAATGGAGCCTTGTCTACAAACTGCAATCAGTTTTCTTTGGCAACAAGGAACGTACCTTTCTCAGTCCTTTCCATGCCCACCCGGGGTGGGGGGAGGCATGGATGGCTGCTTGTGCTGTGCTTAGCTCCTCATGACACATGTCAGATTGCCCCAGCAGCTCCACAGACTCCTTCATTCCAGCAAAAAGTGCAGACTGACAATCTACTAAAAAACAGTGAGTTTTGTATGTTTGAATAATTTTGCCTGATTTTGAATTTAATTTTTTGACAGCCCTCTCTGAGTATGGAACACATTACCTGCGTAAATATCATAGTCCTTAGTTATTTTTCCCTCATCAAGACTGGTGTCAGTGATGAAGTAACACACAGAATCATCAGACATAAATCCCAGTATGCTCTAGGTGAAAATTTGCAGTATCATTCTCCTGCCCTTTGCACAAGTCCACCTTGCTGCAAGCGTGATGTCATAGCAATGCAGCTATCTTGCCACTGCCAGTACTTGTGTAACAGAGGCTGAGGGACATCACTATAGAAACAGTCAATTAGGGAGCATCAGCCTCAGTTAAGGATAACCACTCTGACTAGAGGCTTACAAACATTTGGAAATCAAAATGACTGATGGAGTAGGTAAATTTATCAACTTTGCTTGTCATTATCATTAATTTTTCACTCTAGTAGATTCTTATCCTAATGTAAACTCAAAAAGTTCGGAATAAAAAATAAGTATTTAAAACACTGGAAAGACAATACCAGGTCCTCCTCCAAGCTAATCTGCCAGTCCAAGAGAAGAGGCGTCACACATAACACTGCATAGAGCAAGTAAAGTTATAAAAAGTCCTGCAGCTGCAAGAGTTTGAATCAGATCAACATAAATCCAGTGTGTGGCCCCATGCGGCCACCTCACAGTGCTTCCAGCAAACCAGTCATGTCCGAGTGCTTTGACTTGTTTAATTGCTCTGCCCAAGAGACTTTATGTAATGCCTCAGACAACAGCATAACAAACTGATCAAAAGCAGAGTAGCCCTCTATTCCTCACCATGAACTTACGTATCAGGGGTGAATTATGTCATTCATAGCACACCAGGAGAGTTCCAGCACATGATAGCATCTCTCCTAACTCCAGATCAAGTATAACCCCAGATGAAGTACTATGAGGAAAGATAAAATATGAGAAGGTGTATTAAACTCCAGGCAGCACACAAACACTTGCACATCCATAAAACTGTTACCATTTGCATTTGGTTGTTCAGTACGATGCGGCTTTGCTCTGAATTCATGTCATCATTCTGCAGCACCATTGTAACAGAGCAGCTCAGCTGGTCCATGAAAAATTCATTCTACAGAAAAATTCATTTCAGTAATCATATCAATTCACTCCAGCTGAAGATCTCTGTGAAATTGAATTATTTCAGTGGGGCCATTAAGTTTAACCTGGCCCTTCTACAATCACAATATAATCACAATGGTGCCCATTTTACATTTTCATAGTCCTAAGAACGAGTTGGTATTTTTATGGAAGAAGTCTCTCAAACTGGGCTTTGAATGTCATCGGAATAACATGCTCTCCAAAAATGCCTTTTCCTTTTTTGGCAAATATTTTCCAGCAATCTGAGAAAATTCATGCCCATCTTCCATAATACATCAATGTGTTTTATGTCTTACCAGATCAGCAGTTCATTTGTTTGCTCCAGTCATGAAAGGAGATCAAATAAAACCTATTGTAATGCAAAAATACAATGAAGTCCTCAATAGAGAATACATATATTTGTAAAAATGTACAAAACAGACTATTACTTTGTAACCATAAATAATAACTTAAGTAATGTTGGGGGTTTTTAATAGATAGGCTCTTAGAAGTGTTTCCATGAATTTTTTGTATCAGTTGAATTAAAAAATTAACTTTTAATATAAAATGTTGTGTTAAAATATTGTGTGTCTTAATCTGTTAGCATTGAGATTTTATTCTTAAGATTTATTGTTGTCATTTAAATATATGCATATTGCTGTAAGAGCGCAGAGCCATACGAATTCCAAACAAATTATATTTCTGAGTAAAGGGTTCTTTGCTCTAGTTTATATATCTCTAGCTTTTAATGTAAATATACTGCAATAAAAATCATAAGAAAACTTGGCATTCAAACTTTCCTTAAGTAGTTGAAAAATTCTTAGCTTGAAATTGTCATTTATCTGCCATTTCTGAAAGGCTATTATATCCATAATGTAAACCACAATGTTAAGAATAAAGGCACTAAACATTTATAATAGAATATGCAATCTCCATTTACATTAATCATAGCATTCATGTGTGTGTTTTATGCCATAATTCTTTTTAGCTTTGTTTATATTTATTTAATCTTAATTGTTTCTAATATTTGTTAAAATTACTCCACTGTGTTTGCTTTTTTAAAAATTATTTCTTCAGTATTTTGTTGCATGGTTAGTTTAAGGCATTTTAAATGCAGGTTCTTCCTTCTAAAAGAGCTTTTGAATTCCTCCTATTAAAGGAAACTCCTAAAATGTGCAATTCTAATAGGCTTGTACCTTTACAATCCACAGTTTTCTGCTATTCTGATCGTTTAAAGAAATACAAATAGGAAGAAGCAAGCAGATGTGTTCTTTTAATGTTTCATCAACTAGTTATAAGTCACTCCAGCTTTCAGACTCATCCAAGGCACTGGCCCCACCAGGGAGGATGCCAGTGGAAAAGGTGTTTTTTGAAAACCATATGCTTTTGTGTGGGAGAGCATTGGGATAAGGAGCACCAAACACCTTCCACTAGGAAACTGCCCAATGGCCCGATCGTGACTTTAGCAGTGCCTGACATGGCTGAATTCAGTGATATAGTGGTGTTTTTAAAGTACTGATTGTCCCAGTGGATGTACTGAAGATAGAGTGCTATTTGCTCTCTAAAATTTATTTCACCTTTTTGGAGGTTCTGAACAAACCAAGACTTCCACATCTTTTCCTCCCACCTCTGTAGTCTGCTTTCATTAACTCCTCCACCCCAGTCTTCATGCCCAACATTATCCTTCCCACCAAACTCAGAGACAAATTATTCAGTTACTTTAGGGGCCAAACCCATGTTCTCTGCCCTGGCTCACTAATAACTGCCACATGTTTAACGAGAAGCCTCTTCTTTCCTTGCTCTTTATATACCTGAAAAAAATATTTTTGGTATTGCTCCAGTTTTCTTTGCAAAGTTGTATGTCTCTTAGCATCTAGCCACATCCATTTTTCCACTAACCCAATGCTTGACATTTTTCAGCCTTTAAAGCACCAGATATTCTGCTGATAAATACTTTTTTCACTCCTATCCCTAAATCTGCATTTGAATGAGGTTAGAAACATTTCTCTATAAGCTTTTTTCTAGTGGACTAGTGAATCAACATAGTTCCTGTTCCACCTGATGTAAAGAAATTCCAGCCTGCACATACACTGAAGTCCTTGAACTCTTTAGTTCTGCTTATGTTTTTGAGAAACACACATTTTCACAAAATTGGCTTCTTAGGAGTCTTCACATATGAATCAAATGAAGAACACTTTTCCTGTAGACAGCCACATCACATAAATTGCTACGTTTGTCATATTTCTTATCCGTAGTTCTTTAATTTTTTAAAAGATTTTCCTGACATGCCATGAATGAAAAGTGTCCAGTCAGGCAATAATCAGTCTTTTCCCAACATTTTTTTACAGCTCAAAGCTTATTTGTGGTTGCTTTTAATGAGAAACTTTCTTTAAAATGGTCTGAACATGGCTTTTTAATTGGCTTTGGTCATTTAAAAAGCCTTCATTATCTTCAAGTCCTTTATAATTTTGTTTTGTTTTTGCATTAAGTAAAATATAAAGCTTTCATGCCCTGTTTAAATCTCTAAGTCTTTTGCTGCTTCTTCAAAGCTTTTTTTCCCTTTTTTTGTTACCCTGAGTATGAAATCTTCTATCTGCCCAGTGCTTCTGCACCAAACCACTACCCCAAGCAACGCCATTTTTAGCTCACACTCACATCTGTGGATTTCCTGTACAGTTCAAATTGCTGTTTGAAACATTTTCCAGAACTGCGAATATGCATTGAAACTGCCACCAGTGCATTTGTTTTCCAGTAATTTTTTGCCAGTAAAACTGGATCATTAGAATACTTAGGAAAAGTGGTCTTGAAAAGGATAGAAGATAAGTCCCCTCATTTAATAAGCACATTGTGGCTCTCTCTAAAAAATCATAGGGGATTATTAATTTTATTTTCTTAAAGCAGTCTTCTTTCAAACCAAGAGATTGGAGCTGGGGATTTTGAGATCTCAAAACAGAGTCCAAGTAGCAACCAAATACATAAATGCCTGACTAATCTTTAGAATTGAGGAACACATTGCAGATATATTTTGTAGTGCTTATCCAACAATGAATGATGAATTTTACCAAGTTTAACTATTTTCCCTATATTTGAGCAAAAAGCAAAGGCAGAAGAAAAAGAAATCAGCTTGTGTGGCTTTATTTTCCTCAAGAAATCATTCATATGCTTTAAATTTTTTTCTACAGGATGGCAAGATGATCAAGAAGGTAGAAGAGTCCAAATCCTAACCCAAGTCATTGGAGTTTAGTCTCCTTCCTGAATCAAGCTGGCCTTCAGACAGTGAAATTTGAACTAGGGGTTTTGGGACTTGGCCAAACACCAACAAGTCTTGCAGTTTCATAATTCCAAAGCAATCCTTATGATTTCCCACGACGTCCATCCTTGTATACGGTAACGATAATTCTCATTTTCTGTCCTAGCCGCAAACTATGAATGTGACTCACCAAGTGTGGTCTTTTCTGACTTCTGATTTGGTTGGGTTTTTTTCATCTGTGTGCCATGGTGGTAAAATGCCAACTGCACTTTCTGCCTGGTCCTCCTTTTCATTTGCCACTGCCTGTACATGTAGTTATATTTTAATAAATGAAAAGAGTTCTTACTAAGAGCTCTTATTAACAGCTTACATGCTGTGTTGCACATAGCAGGTACACCTTGGCTGAAGATGCTTCATTCCAGATGGAGACCTGGGACTTCAAAGCACATTGTCATACAGCAGTCATCCAGCAAAACAAGCAGGGCAATGACATCTCCAGCCTTGCTGCAGGCGTAAATGCTGCTGTGCGACTCTTTCCAGGGTGGATGCAACTTCTTCCCAAGCACAGTATGCTGCAGTAAATATGCTGAAAGTTGCTGAGGATCCCATCCAACAGGGAAATCACTGTGACCAAGTTGCCAGATATGTAGCTCTAGCAATTCTGCCACGCACTGAAAAAACCAACAGGCTTCTGGAAATCCATAAAGATGATAACTACGACTGGCTATATGACAGAGCAGTGCTCCCCATGGTGAGAAATGCCGTGGCTAGTTCTGCCAAATATTTTCCATTTCCTGAAACTATTGTTTCTGTTTTGCTCTCTGTGAGTTTCAGCCAGTTGACCTTTACGAATGTGCTAATTTCAGCCAGGTGTTCAGGCCTCTGTATTATCAGCACTGGGAGTGAAAAAGATGCATGACTGAGGGTACCTGCATGCTGCTGACCTTCTAGATGATTCATGTTTTTTTCTCCAGGGTATTCAAATAATAGTTTAACAAGACAAGCACCGGTAAAAGGCATATTGGATTCATCCTAATGACAAAATCATCAGTTTGAGTATATGTGCTCTCTGTAGATGAAGAGAAAGATGAGACATCCACAAATCCCTGTGCTCTTGCTTCAGTTACAAAGTTTTTACAACCATTAGAGGTCACCATAGACTCCAGTGAGCTTCTCTGTGAAAGAGCTGGACAACTCCTCTGAGAATACAATGCTCTTCAGAATTAACAGTAGTGACTGATTATATGATTTACAGGGCTGAAAAATGTTGGTAATATCATTTGGAATAGTAAAATGACCAAGCAGGATAAACTATGAGTCAAGGATCATCTGTTGAAGAAAACAAAATAATCAGAAAGGAAAAGGAAAAGTAGAAAGTCTTACACAGCTCTTAAAAGGCATAGATTTGGGGAGACTGAACAGATTAGGAAATGAGATCTGGATCTCTCGATGTTAAAAGAAAATGAAGAAATGCTTAATGATCAGAAGTTTGGGAGTGACTTTGTTGATCTTGTTAAAAACCATGTAGGTTGCAATGGAAAGCAGAAACCTTAAAATGTTAAAGAACACTGAATGACTTATCTGTGACTTCCAGTCATTGACCAAGACCCTATTGTGCTGGATGGGGGAAACAAACGAATAGTTCCTTCCTCGAAACATTTCTAACCTAAAAGGGGGTTAGGAGAGGGCAAGGGAGAGTAGGGGAGAGAGGAGATTGATATGGACAGACAGTACAAAAGAGAGTAGAAGAAACCATTAAAATGCATTATCAACAGTGCCAGCGCACCAGCAGTTAACCTGCTGGGGTAGCAAAATTTGATTTTGCCTACTCTGCTGAGAAACCTTGAGCTGGGAATGTGCAAGTACATGTCTGAAAATCTAGGATGTGGGTGATGAAAGCTGGCCAAGAGAGGGAACAGAACTGGCTGCCTGGAATATGGCAGCAAGCCATTAGGCGGCCTGAGAAAAGCGAGGGGTAATTCATTTGATGTGGTGGTGAAGGAAGAGCCAGTGGAAGAGCAGACAGGGCCATAGGGACAGGCAAATAAGCACTGCTGAAGCCTCTTGGAATGATAGGAGTAGGCCAACATCGCTTTAGCCAAAGGAGAGGAAGTTAATATTGTAGTATAAGAGTTCATGGTGGATTAATAAAGGTCTCAGAGGATAACTCAGAATTGACAACTTAAAGGTGTTACAAAGAAGAGTTTAGACATAGCTTGGATTTGTAGAACTAAAGTAGTGTGGATAGTGCTTAGAGTACAAATGGGAATGACAGGCAGGAGAGCGATGTGTGAGGCACTGTACAGACATCAGGTAAACTCTGACCTGAAAAGTTTGCAATCTCAAACACAAGGCAGGTGTTTAAGACAAGCAGTGGCCAGTTAAAGTGTAGGGGTGAAATGTGCTTGTAATGCTTAGTGGAGCTGTAGCAACAACCACAAATCACAATTTACATAAGATGTGATTGCACAGCAGGTTCCTTTTATGCATTACAGCACAGATGTATTTTAAAGTGGCATTTGAAGTAAGATGAGTTGAGACACTGGCACGTCCAGACATGTGGAAAGCAACTAAGTTTCTGCTTCTGTGCTAGTACCTAGTTCTGGAGCCAGGAAAGGAGTAAAGGGAGTTGAATCTTCTGGTTATACATCTGGTTTTGGGTTGTACGACATTTCTTGACTACCCAGCTACTAAATAGTCGGCTAAATATTTACTCACATTATCACAGCCAGACTAATGTCAATATTTTCCTTTTAAACTGTTATCAGTATATTGCATACTCCAAAATGTGAGAATGTTTTTTCACATTACACAAAATGGGAGTGTGAGCAGTAAGCTCCAAGTGAAATATTGATAGCAACAAATATGTTGCTTTGAATTTTGGGGAGCAGTCTGAGAGAGAAGAAAGGACATTGAAATAATGGAAACTGGGTAAATAAATATCCCTTGAAGATCAGAGAAACACTAAAACTCTTTGTCATAGATTGAAATCCAGTGGGAATTTATTTTCTTGTGAGAAAGCTGAATGACAGAAAACATGAACACACTATCAGATAAATGTTCTCTCTGCTCTCAGGCATCCTCAGTCCCTTGGACCATGCTGGAGAGACACCTCACCCCTGCATGAGACTGTCCTGTGCAGTGGATTCCACAAGATCTGTTGGAGACCTACTTTACCATATCACAGTCTTCCAACTTAAAGCTTTTTCCCAATAGGGAAGCAAAGTTTTTACTGCAAATGAAATTAACACCTCCTTGTCTGCCTGTCGTGGACGTGGTGAACAGCTATCTCTGTAGAGAGGAAAGCAGCTGTCACATTGTTCTCGTCTTGTCTTTCTAGACTAAACAGTACCAGTTTCCTTGACCTTTCCTCATGCAGTGTGTTTTCCATACTGCTTATCATTCTTCCTTTCCTCTGAACTCTCTCCAGTTTGTTTCTATATATCTACCTTTAATTTTATACTGTGCTGCCCAAAACAGGACAAAGTACTCAAACTGAGTCTCCCCAGTGCCAGCAGAGTAAAACAGAACATAAGGCACTCTTACTAGTGTGCTCTGCAATGAAAACCATGTTTCTTCAGCCATATAGTGCAGCTCACTCTTTCTTAGCTTAGGAGCTGTATAGTCTTCAGTTTTCTTTTCTGTCTTGCATCCCACATAAATATTTCCCATTTTGTATTCATGCAGCTGATATCTGTGGCAAAATACACTTGTAATTTTTTCTGAATTTGTATCACTTGTAGAAAATTGTCTCTCCAGGCTCTAACACAATCCTCTGAAGTGCGGGCACTTCCTGGCACTTCCTGGCTGCTGGTGTAACTTGAAGATCCACTGCTTTATATTTCAAGTCACTCATAAAAATAATGATTAGAACTAGACCAACAACTGACATCTCTCCATGTATAAGTTCCAGTGAACTCATCTACACTTCATTTTCCCAGTTTTCTTTTGAGAAAACTGTAAGACTGTGTGGAAAACCTTCTTAAGTTCTTGAATTTTCATCCTTATCCCCTTGGCTAATTAATCTGTCAAAGAAAAATGACATGGACTTGTTTCTGATAAATCCATGCAACACTTTTTTATCACTTAAAAAATATTGAAAGTGTTCACAAAGTGATTATACACCATAGTGTTGTAGGATTTATTTGGTAACAGGATTATCTTTCTAGGCATTTATAATTTGTTAGGCTCCCATTTACATGGATGGGAATTACAGTAGATATTCTCTCATCCAGGTGTCTTTCATGGTATTCCATATTTTGTTTAAAATACTCATTGCTGTTTCAGTGATTTCTTTTGGCTAGCTGTTTAAGTATTCCAAGGTGTGTATACCTGCCTATTCTTGATAATCAAGTGTTTGTGTTCAGTGATTATCTGGTTTTATAGACCTTAGTGGAAGAAAGGTATCCTCATCGCACACTGAGAACTGAAACCTCCAGGAAATTGAAGGAATACAGAAACATGAGAAATAATAGGTATAAATAATATGTATTTTCCAGCCCTTACTAATGGTTCCCTAGAAGAGTACTGAAGCTATTTACTCAGTCACTACGTGGAAACTTGCAGCTGCAACAATGGAGTGAGAGGATTCCTGTTTCAAGGTTCAGCAGTCATGTTAGTTACATTATGTCTAATGTTAACAAATATGAAGGGGAATTTTTAGGGGTGTGTATGATAACTAGTAGTCACTTATTTGACAACAAGAAAATCTTAATATATTTGCTTACCCTCTTTGGATTTTCTTTGATCGCTCATTAACATAATCTATCATCTAAAACTGGGATTGCAATTTATCTTGATAGTTAGTTTAAGGATTAGCAAAATTTTCTCTCTTTATTGGTTATTCCACTGCTATTATTGTAATATATTGTCATATAGCCCCAGTAGATTGAGAAAAGCCAAGTCTTTAATAAATGTTATGCATTCACTCTGGTCCCGCTTCGAGTAACAGAAAGCATTGCTTTGGGTTGAATGTTCCTGCTCACTTGTCTTAAAGGTTATTTAATTAAAACAAGAGCAAAAGAAGAATGTCCCTGCTCTAGCCAAATGCCATCCTAAAAATAGAACTAAAATCCTCACTTTGATGTGACAATGCTTAGATCCAGCTTACAAATTAGTGAAAATCTTTGTGTTGAGCACAGAGGGAACCCAGCTATCTCAGTGAAAAGATATTTGTTGCATCATTCCTCAGCATCTCCTGCTAGCTAAGAGACACGGAGAGACTTTTATCAGTACGAGGGCTAACTGAGCACAGCTGGGCTATAACACAATGTGCACAAAACTGAGTGATACTCTGCCACCACTCAGGAAGCCAATGGTTTCTGTAGTGTTGTCAAAAGTAATGGTAAACAGGAAAAAATAGGTTTGTACTGGACAAAAGAAAAACCAGGAACTTGACCAAGTAACAAAAATTGTTTCTCTAGGCCCCACTATTCATATGCTTCTTTACGTTGGAAGTAATACTGCAGAGACAATGAGAATTGTATCAGAGTGAAAGATACGAAAGTGGAATGAGATTCAGCTACAAGGTAGCATCAGTAAAAATGGCGTGCTCTAAAATACAGAAGTGCTGCAAGAGAATGACATGTATGAGTTCTTTTGCTGGCATTTATATTTTCATTTCAAGTATATGGTGGAGTAAGGGGAATATTGCTGTGGAGTACGAAAACTTAAAAACTAAGTTTGCTGTTACCCCAAAGTGTAGCTTAGTATCTGAGGATGTGTATATAGTGTGTATCAAAATAAACTACTGGTGTTAACCTTCTGTATCTACTTAAAATTAAAATTTCAGGGAAATTTGCCAGGTATAAAAAAATAAACATTGCTGGTTAATGTCCATGGACCAGAATGAGCTCAGCATGAATAGATTTTATTTACGTAAGTGCAGAAGCAGGTTCCATTTGCTATTAGATCTTCTAAGGTAAACTTTCTTATATAAACTATGGAATCTCCCACTAAAATAGTACCGTGAAATAAAGCCAAAATTTGGGATTAAAACACAAAGGCTGCATTTATCCCCTGAAATGCACACAAAACTTCATACTTTTACTGTTCTCTTCATCCAAGTATCACAAAGGCAACCATCAGTTATAATAATGTCTGTGCTTTCATTATATACCATGGCACAATAGGAATGGACCTGCAGAGCAAAACAGTCAGTTCCAGAGACTCAATATCCCCTATGCTAAATATTTTGAAGGTTTCAGTTTGGACTAGCTTTATTCCATTCCTGTTGATTGAACAGCATCAGCTGTGGAGCTGGAGTCTGTCCTCCAGCTGAGCACAAGAATGGATCCAAGAAGCACAGTCAAGACATGTTCCAAGATGAACCAAAGTGTGGTGATCAGAGGAGATGAAGAAGTCCACTTCAAAAGCCTCGTCTAAAGTAAAGCAGCAGTAGAGACACACCCAGGGAATTAAGTCCTACCCAGCAGCCCTGGTACATGAGGCAGATTTAATTAACCCTGCTCCACAGGTGGCAGATGGAGATACAGCAGATTTAAATGAAAAGGAAGTGGTAGAAGCATGACAAAGCTGAATAATTTGCTATCCAGAGACACTGGGCACCGTGGGGCACTTAATCTGTGGCAAATGGACAGGGCACAGTGGTGGAGTAGTGAACTAATGCAGATAATTTTAGTCAAAAAAACTCAAAATGCAAACAGAAATTAGAGGGTCTGGCTTGGTTAAATGACCTGTGACTTATCTCGTTCAAATGTACCAGTGTCACTGATAAGGAGGATAACAATTCGATTGTCTGTGATGAACAGTAATTTAGAAACGGACCATTGAGACACAGATTTAAGTGAGAAATTTGAGGTTTGCAAAAGCAACCACAGCCCCTGACTTGACATTGTTATATGTAGCCCATGTCCTTTGTCACTGGATGAAGAAAATGTCACCCAACAGAAATATCATCTACCCCCATCATGGCTTCCTTTGGGAATAACTATATTCGACACCAGAGCACCTCAGGGAATTCACAGAAATCACTTATTAGGACTCCACTGCTATCAGTTAAGTGACTTCACTACCACATAAATGTGAATGTCACTTCAACCAGCAGAAAGAGCTAATAACGTCTTATTTCGTATGATGCAATCTGAGGTTATCATATAAAGCAGAACTTGCCATTGCTATTTTTGTGTGTTTTCCTGCTATTTAACATCTGATAAAACAGCTACCCAGGCTGGCTATGATATCAGCTAGATATTTAATTATTATGTGGCTGTACTGGAAAGTGATGCCAGAAAATATAGGCACCCCAGATGTACTAGTGTTGGTTTTGGGCTTAGCCCACATATTTTACCGGTGAAGAAGTTTCGCAAGTATATTAAAGATATCATTCTGGAGGACTATAAACCAACGAGTTACCACAAAATCACTGGCCACAGAGAATGACCCAATGCATTGGTAAACTCAGGAGAAGAAAAGCAACCTAAGTAGAGAAAGGCCTCAGATACTGCTCTCGTTTGCAGCAGAAGGTGGTAGTAAAGACTTGTCCTGAGATAGAGCCTTAACCATGATGGGTTTCAGTAAAAACAGTAATTCAATAGATGTGAAAATATCTGAAAATGAAGAGCCATACCTTTATCTCCTCTTCAAGAACCCAAATGTACAATACCTAGAGGAACAACATTCTTAAGGTTTTCATAAAAGAACATTTTTATCTCTCCTGAGTGATTTTATAAAAACGAAGTCTTGAATACTGGAACTCTTTTTTTTCCCCCTTTTTTTAATGTACATTTTAAATTATTTGGTCATTATATTAAGACAGTTGGATATGAGAATTTTTTTGTTTTTGCAAATATCTTGTAACAGACCTTTAAAAGACCAGCATCTAATCCTTGTCAAGAAGTTGTGCTGAATCTATTGTGAGCTGTGCAAAACTACTGGTTAAGGTTCCTCTCTTTCAATCTTCATTTATGATTGCTGGACTCTTCAATAGGGACAGGAGATGAAATTGTTTCAAAAATTGCATCAGCTCTGCTCAAAGAGTCAAGCAGAGTGTCCTGCCACCACAGCTGGATGTGCTGCAATTCCCTCTGGAAATTCTGTTCATTTGCTTCATCTCTACAGCCAAGCTCCAGAGAAGGATGCTTTCAAGTCAGAAGTATGCAAGGCAACAAAACATGAAGATGGACCAAGATGCTGCATTTATAGGAACCATGTTCTGAGTTTAAATAAGCCTTCTCCTGCCTGATAGTTCTCAAATTTTTGTTCATACCTCTTAGCACATTCTTTTGGGAGACACTTCCTTTGAAAGATTTTGGTAGAGTACCTACTGCACAATGGTAAATACTGACCAAAATGTAGCTCTCATTACTGGAAAAAGGTAAGTTGTTGAAGAGGCAGAACCATGTAATGAAGACTAAGAACATATCCCATGGCATTTTAGAAAATGGAAATGGAATTTTTTCAAGGTTTCTATAGAAAAGCTTTCAGCAGTGCCATTTTCCTTTTACTCTGTTCTCAATTCATGTTTCTGTAAATAGGTAAATATGGCTGAAAGGAGTTGAGATTATGGAAGCTAGCAGTGGTTGTCATCTTCAGATTCCAATCTATTTCTCCTTCTCTGGTAATTGCACAATTTATTCAAGAGTCAACTTGCATCATAAATAGTGGCAGGCTGCATGCACAGCCATACTGTGCCTTTGTGAATAACAATTTCTCATTCCAGCAAAGTTTAAATTCAAAATGTTTTCTCTAATTAGCTATACTTTGTAGCTAACAAGATCATAAAGCTGTTCATTTAGTACTTTTCTTCCTGTTGCTTTAATTTTTTATCCTGGAGAATTAAACAGCTGATTCATACTTTATTTGCTTACACAGAGAGTTTAGTTGTAGCTTTTAAGAACTTCAAAATCACTTAAGCTCTAAGCTGTAAAGCAACAATCTCAAGCTAAGATTTTACAAATGCAGCCTACACATGACAATAAAAAAATAAAAAGGGAAATATAATTTTTTTGACTTACAAAACCTTGAGAACAAAATGTTTGCTTCTCCTAATTTCCCTATTTGTTTATATTTCTGGACAGTCAGAATTTCTTGAGGTTTGCATCAACCTCAACACAAGGGTTTAAGATATTTCCTTCTGTATTACCTTAGTTCCTTTTTGCCTAGAATCAAGACAATGTTTGGAACTTGCCCTACCTACAGACTCCCAAAGATTATCACATTGTCTTCTGTAAGTTTTAATATCTCTCAATGCCATTTGTCTGTTGTCAGGCTTGCATAGCATCGCTGCACATTGCTAGGATACAGTAAATGTTTTTAAAAGTGAAAGACCTCCCATTTTTCCTATTGCTATCTAGAAAATATAATCAGATTTTACCCTCTGATATACAAGTGCAACTCCCAATGGAATAAATGGAGTCTTACATGTGTAGAAGTGCAGAATTTGGCCTTAAGGATTTATAGAGCTATAAAACTACAAGAGATAACTTAGATTATGTTTTCTGGGACTAAGGGCTGTATCCACGTCACTAACAAAAGTTTCTTCTTAAAATGGCATTAGTATCTCTCAGACTATGATTTTGGATTATTATTATTTTTACAGTCTTTTAGGTCTTTGAATTCATTTGACCTTCAGTCTGAGATGTTCTCTTCCCTCTTCTTTCCTTTCCTATCATCAGTTTTCACGGGTGGGGTAATATAGGAGAGAAGTCAGCAGTGGAAATGAAGTACCAGCTAACTCAACGTCTCCTGGAAGTTGCAATAAGGATTCTCCCACTGTCCAGCAGGAGGGAGGTACGTTGAGAGGGGAGCTGCATGGTTTAGAACAACACCAGAGGCGGTGACCTAGAAACCTTACACAGGAGGGAAACACAGACTGTGAGCTGCAATAGTAAATTACTCAGACTTGCGCAAGTGGATGAATAATTATTTTTCTGACTTCTCATGGTGTCCCAGAGTATTCTTACCTTTTTGCTTTCACTATTGAAAATAATTTCCTTATTTCCTAGGTACTCACTGAAGAGCCCTCCATTAGCCTTTTCAGAAGTATGCAGCATAATGCATTTATCGTAGGCCTTCCTTTTATTTACAGTCTGGTTTTTCCACTCTCAAAACAGAATTATCCCAAAATAAACACCAGACAATGAGAATCAAAAGCATGTGTAATAGCCGTGCCATTTCGTAACTACTTGCTACATCTTTGTTTGGCATACTGGACTTTGTTTAGCAGAAACATGGTAGTATCACAAGGTCAGAATCTCCCACAACTTAATCCATCGCTAACAAAACCTGGAATTCATATAACACAGACTCCTGTACAAAAGAGTTTCAACCAAAGTTAAAAATAAATCCCCTCAAAATGGTGAACAAAGCATAGTTAATTATAAAGAGTGGGGGGGAACCCTGAAAAAAAAGCACCTCCTCAGTTCACTTTCTTTTTTCTTTTTCTTTTTCTTTTCCTTTTTTTTTCTCTTTCTTTTTTTACCAAATAGGCATATATGCAAGATGCAATTGCTTTGTTCTCTTGGCTAGGTGCAACATCATCACAGCTGTGATCCTGCTGGATCTTGTAAACTAAGCAAGACTAATCCTGCTCAACAAAGCTACTCAATGGGGAGCTTTCCAAGGCAAATGCAAGGGCTTGCAGTGCTTGCAAGCAGTGTTCTAATAAGAGTGGAAGTAGCACTCTTCTCAGGCCCCTGGACTCATGCTGGATCTTAGGAAGAGCTGTGCTACTAGGAAAATTACTTCAACTAGCATCTAAAACAAATGCTGGTTAAACATATTATTTTATAATCATAAGTGCAAGCATACAGATATGTATGGATCACCTGGAAAGGTGTTCAGTACACACAAAGGGCCCCTAAACAATTCTTCCAGTTTGATAATGTGTACTGAATTGAAGTGCATGAAACGTCATCTCCTCTAAACCTCACCATGACCCAGGGACACACAGGATCTTTTGCATCCTCTAGAGTAATAGAATCACTTTCATGCACTTACAGTCCTCTTAACCTGCACAAAATTACTTGTGGCCAAAAGTACAGAAAGAGAGTATAAACAACATGAATATGTTTGTTAAAATAACCCTCTGTATCTCCTTCTTCTTTACAGAGCATTATTGGTATTGAAAGACCAAGACTTGTTCTAATGGGGATTACAAGTCTTGCGACAGTGGGAATTTATACTCTAAATCTAGTCAAGTAAATTAAACTATTTAGGAATCATTCTTTGTTCTCATGAACAAATGTGAACTCATGATTTTCACACTTTCTGTTTGGCTTCTTCTGCTGCCCTGCCAACCTCAGACATGGTAAACTCAACCGTTCAGAAGTCAATAGCAGGTGACTGACCACCCTTCTTCTCAAGTTGTGTTTAGGACACATCTGAGGAGCAAGGCCAAACCCACGCCACAAAGTAGGTTAAAGCCTAAACAATATGGGTAGTTATGGAAGAGCAATCAAGCTTGTGTCTTTTATATTACAGTAAGGATGCAACCTCCGGTCCCTGAAAAATGAGTAGGTGGCACTGTGACCTGCTGTGTGTCCTTGGCAATTAGAATACTACCGATAGGGAAATAAGAGATATTATTATTAGTGCTTTAATAACTATGAGCAAGCAATCTGTCCTTTTAATTAGCTTATTACACACCCAGAACAAAGGTTAAATTTGTAACAATTGCCATACGCACTAGTAACAGACTGTAACTTGAAAAGCAAGTTATGTCCTCTTATGTCCCAGTCGTGGTTCAATTGATACCTAGTAGGGAAAAATTTAGAGTTTGAGCTAATTAATTTAGCCCTTGTCTTCCATCACTACCTCATAAAGTGGTTTCAATTGGATTTTAAATGTTTTTGGTTGAGTGTTAGGGGTTTTTTCGTGGGGGTGGAGGTGTTGTTTTCTTTTATCTTGCCTGTTGTATTCAAAGAGCACTGGGAAATATCTGATCTGAGTCTCTCTAACACATCTCTCACAAAACTATTCCCATGTTTTTTTCCCAATGAAAGTGGTGCTTACATCTGTCCCCCTTAGAGGCAGAGAGGCAACACTTGGTCTCAAAGCCACCAGTCAGAAGGTGTGCAGTTCCTGGCTGGGCAAGCAACCAACTGTATGCAAGTGTGTCCACCCCAGACTGGGCCAAGAAGAAGTATGCAGGTTGGCCTGCTGGCTGCAGCTGAAAGCTCTAGACTGCTTTTCAAGATCTCAAGCAAGCTGAACAGGTTATGTCTACTCCCCAGTGAAACTGGTTTGGTGATAATAATTACTATTGCTGGTGAGGAGGAAGAGAAAGCCAGGCATTTGCAATAGGAAGGGGGTTTGTGGTAGGCAGGAGGAAGAGAAGCATGGCTTGATTTTAATCAAATGGAGCCTTTCTTGGTTTATCCACTCATTTGTGCTGATGACATTTGACCTACAAAGAAAGAAACTGAGCTAGCATTAAGTTACATGAGCTCAAACTTCTGTTTTCCCTATACAAGACTTTTGCAGCTCTAGTAATTTCAGGTGTTATTTGAAACCATTGCGAGTAGTGTCTCCTGGCAATTGAATACCTGAAAGATTTTCATGCCACCAACCAGGTCAGCTCAACTAAGCATTAAATGAACATGCTCTACTCAACAACATAGTTAACCTCACCTTTGTTCAGTCTTGGTGATCAGCAAGGCTTGCTTGCTTTTCAAACCAAACTCAGTAGATTTGCTTAGTTATACTTAAAAAATTTGAAGCTGTATTCCCCTCTACTACAGGACATTTCTCTAATGAGGATACAAAAATCTTTGTCTAACACAGGTCCCAGAGTAACAGCCCATAATAAAACTCTCTACAAACAGCTCTGAATGGGGAGATGGGAAGTTCAGATTAAGAGAACATGAACATTTGCATTTCAATAACACTCCCTATTGAACCATTTTAGAGCACTGTTAGCCTGATCTTACTTTCATTGAAGCAAATGGCAAAACTCTGACTGAGGTCGAAGGGAGGCTTGATCTGACCCTAATTCATGAATGGACAAATTTTGGTACTCTAACTTCTACTGGATAAACTGTTCAGTCTATGCAATTCCACTTAGCTATGTACTTTTGAAATAAAGTACTAGTCACTCTCAGTCTCTATCATGAAGCTCATAACACTCCTTTGAGGCTCATCAGTCAAATTTATGGATCTACTCATAGCAAAGGAAATTTATTAGTAGTGCATACCATCTCGCTACTCTTTAAGTAGTTGTGAAACATTCATGATAATGTATTTACAATTTTGATGTTTTTATAACCTTATGGGTTTTATGGCCTTTTTATGACTCGTCACTATTCCTTTTGTGAGATTAGTCGGCTAAACCACATGCACAGTTTATCTTTGCTTACCGGATACTAACATTTTAAACATAGCTCTCAAGTAACCGTAAAGAAGTTGGTTTTGGTATGACCCTACATAGCAGCGGCGAAAATTTGTGTAACTACCTTCCTGAATAGCTGAGAATTGGCCAAATACTCTGAGTAAGCCAAAGAAAAAGACACTGTAAGTGTAATTCAAGGTTGTTTGTTTAGTTTTTTCAGGATTTTTCCCCCCAGAAAAATAACAGTATTGCATTTATCCTCTTAAGTGGTATAGAGGAAAGTATTTTGAAAACAGAAAAGCAAATTCACACTAGAGTATCAGTGAAGAACCCTAAGAATTGAACACATTTTCCTGGAGAAAACAAGGCTCAGGGGAGACCTTATCACTCTCTACAACTACCTGAAAGGAGGCTGTAGTGAAGAGAGGGCTGGTCTCTTCTCCCAAGCAGCAAGTGATAGGACAAGAGGACAGGGCCTCAAGTTGCACCAGTGGAGGTTTAGGTTGGATGTTAAGAAAAATTTCTTTGTGGAAAAGGTTGTTCGGCACTGGAAGAAGCTTCCCAGAGAAGTGGTGCAGTCACCATCACTGAAGCTGTTTAAAAGATGTGTAGGTGTGGTGCTTAGGGACATGCTTTAATGGTAGCCTTGGCAGTGCTGAGTTGAGGGCTGGACCTGATGATCATAAAGGTTTATTCCAACCTAAATGATTCTGTAGTTCTATTCTATTCTGATTGTCTGTTAGAAGCCTCTCCATATTTAATTTATATATTTATCTACATTGTAAGTGGGGAAGAGTGACTACATCAAAGTTTCAAGAAAATTTAAAAATCCTTTATTAGGATATCATAACAGCCACAGAAGGAGTGGAAAGGATGATTGTGATTGGATATAATCATTCAGCATGTGCAATGCTGCTAAGGGATGCATATTCACTGCCACAGCTCCTCGGTACAATCAAACATGCCTAAACTGGATCTTCTTGTAGATTTCCAACAAAATAGCTAAGATTATTTATTTTTAATTTTCAGTATGAAGTCAGAACACCAGTGTCCAAATTCACTGAGAAAAAGTTTGTTTTTGTTGTCATAAGAAATGGCAGGATTGACATAAATCGCATTGGATAGCTTAGTTTTATAATGAAAGAAAAAATATTCAAATAGTCCAAAGAAACGTTACAGAAAAACAAATTTTCAAGTGTCAACTATTATTCATATTAACAAAAGATGATCAATAATCTTATCGTTACAAACATAGGTCTATAATAAAATGGCAAATGCAAGAGAATAGAATAAACTTGAACTTTTTCCTTAACTGCTGTCAATATTTGGACTGTGAAGTAACTTTCTGGTTACAGCTCAGCAGGAATTAGATTACTTTCAGCGAATATTGATAATAAATAGAGAATCAGCAGGGCCTAGAAAACAATCTGCTCCAACACTACTTTCACAATCAATTTATTTTAATAAAAACACCAAGATTTGTTCAAACTTGAAAGGAAATACAATATTTGTTCAGGCTTAAACAGCAAATGCCAGGTTTTATTTTTATTATCAGTACTGTAGCCACCAGAATTGCACAAGACAGCATGACAAATACATCAGAATCAATGGAATTTAAAGGCAAAAGTCACTTCAATTCTACAGTTGTATTAAGATTCTTGCTTTTTTTATCTGGTTTTTTTTTTAATTGTAATAGTAAAAACATTCAGTTTTGTCTTCACTGAATAAGGGGCTACTGAGATTAAATTGTACAATAATGTTATGTTCACCTAAGGATTAAAGCCTGTTCAAAACTCTCAATAGTCTTTGATCTACTCGTGATAATCTTTGATTGATCATGGCACCTGGGAAAAGTGCCCAAAGACTGGAGCAAAGCAAGTGTTGCTCTTACCTTCAAGAAGGAGCCAGGGAGCTACTAGCAGGTGAGCTTTGCCTCAGTTCCTGCGAACATGATGGAGCAGCTGATCCTGGAGACCGTTGCTGGGCATGAGAAGGACAAGAAGGTGCTCAGGAATAGTCCACATGGATTCACAAAAGGCAAATCATGCTTGGACAACTCAAAAGCCTTCTGTGATGAGATGACTGCCATGGTGAACCAGGGAGAGCAGTGGATATTGTCTGCCCTGACATCAGTAAGGCTTTTGCCACTGTCTCCCATAGGATCCCCCAACAGAAGCTGATGAAGTGTGGGCCAGGTGAGCAGACGGTGAGGTGAAAGCTGCCTAAACTGCCAGGCCCAGAGGGTGGTGATCAGTGGCATGAAGTCCAGCTGGAGGATGGTAGCTAGTGGGGTACCCCAGGAAACATGATTGGTTCTGATCCGATTTGACAGCTTCATTAATAATATGGATGATGCGGCAGAGTGTACCCCAGAAAGCTTTCAGATAACACAAAACTGGAAGAAATGGCTGATGAATAAGAGGATCATATTGTAATCCAGAGGGACTCAACAGGCTGGAAAAATAGGTTGACAGGAATCTCTTAATCATTAAGGGTCTAGAGCATGTCTCCTGTAAAGAAAGGCTGAAGGAGCTAGGAATTGTCAGCTTGGAGAATGCTCACAGGGTTCTTGACAATATGTACATAAATACCTGAAGGGTCAGTACAGAGAGGATGGAGCCAAGTCTTTTCAGTGGTTCCCAGCGACAGGACCAGAGGCAAAGGACCTGCATTGAAACACAGGATGTTCCCCCTAAACATCAGGAAACACTTACTTCACTGTGAGAGTGACCAAGCACCAACACAAGTAGCTCAAGAGAGGTTGTGAAGTTGCTATTAAGATCTAAGACAGTGGCACATGTTAGTTTACCTGTGGTAATAATCACAAGGTAAAATCCCAGGCCACATCTCCACGAAATTACAAATCCAGTTTTAGGGTTCCTCATACTTGCCACATGTCCAAAGCACTGATTTGATATCAATTCACAGAGCCAGATCAACTATGTTAAAAAGTAATGACCCGTCAACTTCCTGCTGGTTTATTTCCTATGTGCTGCCCTTCCTGTGGTATTCCACAGACTTCTTGCCCTGCCTTAATCTTTGTCCTTAATCACATCCGAGATGTGATCTCTCTCTTTTTATGCAGTGTCATCATGTGTAAAAGTGCATACTGTCTGTCTCTAATACATAGTAAAATTACTTCAAACTTCAAAGGAAAGAAAACATCTTTACTTTTACTATGGACAATGGTTGCAAATCCTTATACCTGAGCGATTCAGCTTTTTAAGCTTATAGGAGTGGATAATTTGTATAAGAACATATTAGATAAACACACTTGATTCCAGAAAAAGGGGCAGATATTGATTAAATGTCTCCTGTTACTTGTTTTCTGCTAAGTAAACATTTGGCAGATAAACAGTAGATTTGGGGTCTTTTCTCAGGATTAGAACAATCATATTTTAGAAATCCTGGACAAGCAGAAGAAAAATCTTTACAAACAATAATTATAGGTAGGAAATCTGGACAACATTAAATGCAACATGGCATTAAAGTGATGAATAAAACTAAACGCAGACTGCCTCTGTATGTGCAAGTCAGAACATCAGCCATGTTTAGTTCTGAGGATCTCAAATACATCAGAAAAATCCTTGCACTGAAGCACAAACATAAGAAAGATGCATTCAAGCCTGTTTGCTTCAGTACATTTCAAATGGATTTTGGAACCACTCCTAGGAAATCTTTGTGGAGGTGGCACCTGCAATTCTTGTCATAATATACAACACATAATACTTAAGAATACTTAAGAAAAATATACAATACTTAAGAATAATGTCTTAGATACCTTAAATCAGGGTCAAAAACCAGAGAATATTCTAGCTTAATTTGTACATGCTCTGGTTCCTCATCTTGAAATAAATCCAGTTTATTTCACAGCAGTATGACAAAGATAAGCACTAATTAGATTTTTCAGCTCTGTAGTACCACCACAAGCACCACAGCAAAGTCTGTGAGGAAATTAATTCTAATTTTAGAAGGGAATGCAGTAAATAAGGCATCCAGGCATCCAGCCACACATTGAATAAGGAGAATGCAGCTGAATGTTGTTTAGCATGTTGTGTGAGTGCAGCACACCAGGTACACTGAATCAGGCAAGGATCCTCTTAAAATGATATGTGAACATAATCAAAAATCAAATTATCATGTACAGGTAAGATAAGTAATTCAGCCTTATATCCTGGCATTAGCATGTCACTTGGCAGTCTTGCTCATCTACCTCTTCCAACATAGATTTTGTTTTTAACCACTGATGCCACCACTCTGCTCCTCCAGAAAGTTCTTATTCCAAGAGACCCAACCACAGCTCAAGAACTGACAACAAAAGGTAGAATGACTGGTTAGGCCTTCCCTTGTACACTGCCAGAGCTCCAAAAGGTTTAACAAAATTATCATAGGTGCTTCTAGGAGTAGTAGAAAGGACTAGGCTAAGTTGTTTAACCTCATGTTTTATCCATCTGTCATACCATCCTTAGGTAACTCAGGAAATATTGGGGAGATTGTATGAAAGGTTTCAGACCTTCAACTGAAGGAATCAGGCAGGTGGAAAGAAGGCTGGGACTGGTTTGGGGAGAATCGATTCATCCACCACTCAGTCAGTAACGAAAACCTCTGATACTCCTCCCCACATATTTTGGAAGAGAATGGCATCTGCTTTATTGGGTCAGGTTTCACTCAGTACATATGGGGAGGATTTAACTCCTACCTGTAACAAGAGGAAAAGTCAAGGGATAATAATTTGCAGTTATTTATCACACACAACCAACAGAGGTTGCAGCAGGCTCCAAACTCCTTGACCTATGTCCCACCTCCCCTCCCTGCACCACTCTGACTCCCCACAGATGGGAATCTCCCAGTTACACCACACCACGTCTTACTCTTGCCATGTTCAATAAGAAGCAGCCTTTGGCCTTCTTAATTTATAAAATGGAGAACTCTGTTGTGAAGGGTGCTTACTAGGCTTCTTCCTATGTGATGATTTTCCAAGTTGAAATAAAATAGTGTACCGTTCAATTCACAGAATCACAGAACCACAGAATCATGGAATCACAGAACGGCTGGGGTTGGAAGGGACCTTTGGTGATCATCCAGTTGAACTCCCTGCTGAAGCAGGCTTACCTAGAGCAGGTTTCACAAGATCATGTCCAGGTGGGTTTTGAATATCTCCAGAGAAGGAGACTCCCCAGTCTTTCAGGGCAGCCTGTTCCAGTGCTTTGTCACCCTTGCATTCTTTTGGAAGATGCCTCATATCTTGCAAATCCAAGCCAACTCAAGAGCAAACACATGGAATAGCCTTAGAATGATAAGCAAAGTAAGGAAAACTGGATTGTGCTTTAGAAGAATAGGATAATTGGACTGATAGGTATTTGAAAATTGTTCACCGGGCTTTAAAAAAGTTCCTCTGAACACAAATTTCTACTTTATTCTGCATCTAAAACAATTGTGCAGTTCTATAACTGCTGTCCCTGCTATACACCATCATTACAATATGTGTCTCTGCAGAAAGTTCTATTTCATTGCGAGATTTTCTACATAATACATTTTATAACTTAACATACAACTTTTAAAAAATCAGAGTGGCCACATATGTTCTCTTCCAATGACCTGATTCAACAAAGACATTTATACACTTTACTACTCTCATCATCCAAACTACAACCTAAGAACAGAACATTTGTCAGCATTGTGAAAAATGCTATCTCTGGCAGACATGAAAATAAAATGAAAAATAGAAATATAGCATTGATAGTAATACTAAGATAAAAAGTCCATTTCATTTGCAGGGAAGGATTAGCCCGTCTCATGCTAGAGATTTACACCCCTCGACCTGAGAGGTCTGTGTTACTTTCTGCCCTTGGGTCAAGCAATAGTATTTTCAAAAATTACTGCAGATGCCTTACTGTCCCCTTCTTCCCTCTCGCTATAGCCATCAAGAACCCTGCCCTTCTATTGGAGTGTGAGTAGACTTGGTTTATCACAGGATAGATTGTGTAACTTTACATATTAGGGCAAATAACAATGTCTTTGCTTATTTTAAAAGAATTCTGAAGCAAATATGAATCTTCTCCTACACTTGAATTATTCAGTTGGCTGTTTCATCATGATGAAAAACAGTAGAAGGATGACTGATAATGGTACAATATTGACAAAATCCAAAGTGAAAATTTTCACAGCCCCTACAATTCTTTTGAGTATTGCATGTCCTCTAGAAAATACTGTATTTAATTTCCATACCTCTACAGGTGAAATAGAGAGATAGAAGTAAAAAAAAAATTAAAAATTGTAGATGATTTTTTTTTCTACATTAAAATATATAACAAACCTGAGGTACAGAAACAGAGCAGTTAGTCACAAATGCTGCCCCAAAAATCTTCAATACCTGCTGGTCACCTGAGAAGCATGGTGCGATCATGTTTTCTCTCCTGTACATGACAGAGGTTTTATTGTTTCTTTTATCTGCTCCAGTCTGCAGGGAACAGTGTGATTAAGATACTGCCTTTAGTGAACAGCTCTCCAAGTTACACAGCTCACCCTGGAAAAGTGTTCTGAGAGACAGGAAGAAACAGTAGACTGTTGTGAATTTTTGCTATTGTTCTTTTTTTTTTCATAAGTAAAGCATTGTAACTAGTTAGTTGGCTGAATGAATTAAGTGTCTGCCAAAGGAGACACATGTTATTTATTATACAACATGGGGACTGCCATCTTTTGCCACTGAACATGCTGAAAATATAATGTATTTTATAAATATCCATATGATAAATAAGAATGTTAAATTTATCTATTATTTCACCAGCTCCAGCTCATACCATGGCTGTGTACTGTGACCTGGGGAGCCAAAAATCATTTCTGCTAATCACCCTGGGAAAAAAAAGAGGATAGGATTTTTAATGAGTCTAGGTCACCTAGGTTATGGTACATCCATACTGTACTCCAGAGCAGACACTAAATTTACACCAGCTCTTTATACCATCACCTGGTCCCCTAGTAATAGAACAAGCAGGGTTTGAAAACAGAATAAAAAGAAAAATATATCCAATACATACATAAATTATATAAAAACCTTCCTGCCCATATATACATAGTCAGTATAAATAAATACATTTGCATACTCATGCACACTCTTATGATGCAAAGAATGATCAGATGCAGATTCAAACACACAACTCAGTAACTTTATAAAATAGATATACATATAACTGATTTATCCATTAATATGTAACATTAAATTTTAAATTATCTATTTTCCATATGGTCTTCCACAAACTCCCTTACAAGTTGTGCTGCTGATGTAGCATCTTGCCTTTCCACCTACTTTATCTCTTACCATTTAGAGTTATATTTGTGAGCATTGCTGATAAAGAGTTTTATAAAGAATGCACAGTGAATAATCTGCAGTTATGATTGTTACTTGACTTAAAATAAAAAGTAGCAGCCTTTTAAGGTCAACATCAGTTTCATGTTTGGATTGTTTCTACAGTTTGGAAAGGTTTGACATGTTTTAGATTACTAAGTAATGTGAAAATACATTACCAGCACAAGACTGTTGTCTATGAAATATTTTATGAGTAGAGTCACCCGTCATTGGTTAATAAGGTAACAAAGATTCAAAGCTATTTATGTTGACTCATATTTTTAAAATGAGGAATTTGAAAACAAGAAAATGTGACAAAGTTGATCAGGATCTAAGATACTGGCTTACAGACAGACTGAGCCTTGCATACATGAACAGCTCTTTTAAATCACTTATTGGAAAGAGATGTAACATTGTCCATTTGAAATATATTAAATGTGTAACACAATGAGTCACCTAATGAACCTAAGATAGTTATAATTCTTGGATTTGCAGAGATGAAAGAAAAAGATCCCAATAGGTTTTGCTTCCACTGATTCTCCCACGTGTCCATGACATCAAATAGAGTAGGTAACCCATTCATGATAGAATTTACATGAATGTTCTCCCCGTGGGAGTTAACAGTAAGATTGGACAGTAAGTGCAGATCATGGGTTCAGCCTGCACAAGTGATCCCCTTGGTACTCCCCACTCTGCCTTCATTCACAGGCAGCATAGGGGCTGCCATGACAGACTGCTCTCTTTGGCCTTATTCATTTTCTGGTCTGGTGCAGGTGGTCCTTCTCACTGGTCTTGTCTGACTTTCATTGCACAAGACCAAAAATTGCAACTCACACTGTCCCACTGCCACTCCCACTGTGGGAGAGTCCCACAGACCATGAAATAGAGAGATGGGGGATCAGTGGTGCTGCTCAGGGCCAGAAATAGGATGACTTGCCTTCTGCAGAGCCCATCAGAGATGCAGCAAGACAGCCTGTGGCTCTCAAGCTCCTGAAAGCCACCTTCTCCTGTATGCCTGCATCAAGCAAGTTGAATGCTGTGTCACCCTTTCTTCTGGGCAATGCCTCAGAAGTCTGTCGGTCTTTTGCAAGGGGCTTGAGGGTAACAAAACACATACAGGCACTGCAGCTGATTTCACAGAGTTGCCCAACAACAAACTCCTGTGTGTCACTTCTGTGCAGGACAGTCTTTCAAGCTTATTGTAAGGTAAACATTTCCATCAGCCGATCACAAATTTCATCAGATCCATAAGGCTTCAACCTTAAGTATCATCTGACCACTCTGGCCAAACAAATGCATGCCTTTGCCTAAATACTAGACCATAGGGCCCAATTAATATGCATTTGAAGTGATGTAACTCAGCTTGTTCCAGGGAGGTCCTCAGGCAGGATTTTAGTTTTATTTTGCAAATTGGTCTCTCGCAGTTTTATTGTGTTTCATAAGTTTTTGGACAAAAAAAGTCCTATGTTCATCATCCAATGCACATAATAAGGCAGAGTGAGAGCTGTTCAAGAAGCTGCTTCATAGTATTGACTGTTTCAGAGTGGTAAGGGCGCAAATATAGATAAAATTGATGTTTAGGATAATCTGGCAGTCTGATTTACTAGGATATAAGTCACAGGATTTCAAGATATCATTCAGACCTTAAGCAAATCTGAAGGTTCCTGTTTTTTGACTATTGAGAGCTCATCTCTGAATGTCCTCACTCCTGTGTTGCTGGTACAAAACTGATTTGCCAATACTTTCATGACCCTCAAGTAATTCATCCAGCTTTTCCTGACAGCCACAAAAGCAACATACAAATTTGTGTATGTTGGCACCTTCAAGACATTATCATGCAAATCCAACAGTAAGAACTGTATCTTTAGAGGCCACTTCTAGCAAAGTCCATTGTTCATCCACACCTAGATACACAGTGCTATTCTCAGAGGAACAGGAATAGTGTGAAGGATGTTCATGGTGAATTTGAAAGAGGGTGGCTGTAAAGTTGGGTTTCCATTCTAGATGATGTATCTAAACAAGAGCTGTGGAGAGACAAAAGTTTGGTGGAAATACAAGACAACAATTGTTGTGAAAGTGCTAATAAGCCTGTAAAAACGGGCATTTTCTCTGAAAGGTCATGGTACACACTGTGCAATATCCTTGTTGACCTTTTCCTAGGAAGATAAATCATCCACGAGTGAGATGTCTGGGTGTGCTAGGTGGCAATATGTGTCACTGCATAGGCCAGGTCAGAGCTGCCTAAGCAGTGAAACTATTTTCATTGAAGTTTTCACTAAACTTAAGATAGGCGTACCTCACACCCTCACATGTGACTATCACACCTGCAAAAGACTGCAGGAGCAAACAACCCCTGCAGCCATAGAAAAGGAAGGTTGAAGATGAAAACAAGAATCTAAACAAAAGCCCCAAGCCTTATGTTCACCGTTTGGTGCTGTTAAACCTCACATGGGAATGAGCTGTCTCTGGGCTGCTAAAAAAATCCCCAAGAAATTAAGTTTATGATGTGTGAAATAACGTACATGGACAAAACTCCCTGCCCCCAACTCCTCAAAATAACCCCCATGCTCCCCATGTAAACCAAACTGATCTTCCTCTCTGAGGCCACAGCCTCATCCCTCCCACCCTTTATCCCCCTGCTTCAATTTATGCAATAAATTATATGCAACAAGTGATATTTGGAAGCCACATCCTGCTGTAGGCAGGGCTGGCTGTACTTCCTAACACAATATTTTGGGATGACTCTGCTTCCAGAAAGTGCAGTCTATGTGCTGGATGTGGTTTAATTGGTGCCAGCTTTGTCCTATTAACAAGTGTCATCTTTCTTCACTAGATGCACAAACGGTGATGTTCTGCAGGTTATAGCACCCTAATGCACTAAAGTCTTTTGTATATATTGCTGCCTGATTAGACAGGAAATAGTGCATGGTACCAGGGGATAATTCACATGAGCAAGGTTGCTTGCATGCATATGCAAAACTGGGGCTCCAGATGTGAAATACATCTTTTTCTAATCCTTGAGCTATTCTCTGTGTGTACGTCTATATATACATCGCATGCTTACTACTTTTTATTACTATTTAAACTTAAAAATAAAATTGGCTTGAATTTAGTTTGAGGATTGGTACCAATCCAGGACAATTCTTGTTTTAACTGAAACAGTTTGCCCACTGCTAATTTTAACACAAGTGTTTTGTTTTATTTTATTAACATGTATGCAACTGGGAAGCACACCCTCCCTTACTACCAGGAAGCCTTGGAAGCCTAGCACAAAGACTCAGAAAATGCCACAGACTTATGGAGATGATCTCTTTGTCTGTGAAAAGGTGTTTTCGAGAGACGCCTAGTTTTCATACCTGCTATTTCATACGTTGCTATTTATCCAGGAGGGGGAGACCTAAAAATCTCATACTCCCAGATATCTGCAAGAAACTGACTGAGACACTGAGTCTAATTATCCCAAGCCCTTCATTCCCTTCAACTTCAGTGAAAATATAGAGGACCTGCCTCAGTTATGGCAGATGATGAAAGTAAGCACTACACATTCAACAAGGAGCAGAAAAGGGGAAAAGTGAGGGGTAATTGTTATGTATAGACAGTGCAGCCATTGAAAGACCTGTTTATCTTTCCTTAATAAACTTTTTGCAATCAGTGTAAGAATGACTTGGCTATTCATTACCAAGCTTCGGCACACGACCCAGCTTTTTCTACCATTCAAGGAATGTAATTTAAACCAAATTTAGAATCCTCTGCATGGCCAAGAGTGATGCCCACTGGAATGTTCAGCTTATGTGGAATTGTTTGGTTCAGTTTAAATAAATAAATAGCATTAAAATCTAATCTTGGAAAATGTAGCTGATAAAAATAGACTGAGGTAGCGCTAACTCAAAGTGCTGAGAAAAGGTATGTGCAGGAGGCAGTCTGAGAGCCGATCCATCAAGTGCAAGAGCAACCAGACGACCAGCGCTGGCGAGCTTTCAGGCACGTAGGCATCACCACCGAGTCTCCCCACCCTGCAGCAGGAGTTCCCAGCTGGAGTTAGACCTGTTTCCTTCTCTTTGCACTTCAGCCACCTGCTTTCCCTCCAATCAGATTCTCCACGGAGATACAAGATTCTCATTGAGGCCTGTGGTGAGCCTGGCACCCAGCATGAAAACCGCTGTGTGCAATATTTCTCCACCTGTGAAGCAGCTGTTTAAAAATGAAGCAATATTAGAAAGAATTTTACTTTTTTAGTTTTGTTTGTAGCTTTTGATGCTGAGTTTTTTTTGTCTGTGCCACAGTAAAATGTCAGCAAGTAAAAGTTGCTTGAATCCAGATGGCAAAGACAGTTTCTCTCAAATTGTTTCACCTCGTGCTGTTTTCTGCTTACTTTCAGTCATCAGCCTTAAACATGAAACTGCTATCATGCTTGATTAAGACTTGTAAGTTAATCACAGCATTTAATAAAAAAGAATAGCAAGACATTTTACATATTTGGTTCCATGATCAGTTTGGCTTTTGAGTATTTGTGAATTTTTACAAATGGAAAAGAATAATCTGTCTGGTGCAAATTATTTTGGATTTTCCAGGATGCACCATGAGAACACCACCAGGCCAAGGTGCATCATGAGGCCTTTAAAGCAGTCTTGAACACTGCCAGGAGAGCTTATTCCAGACAGCACCTACTGCAAAGACCTGGAGATGCTTTTCTTACCAATCATGCTCTTTTTTTCACTAAAATTTTCAGTCAGCATTCCACTGAATTCCACTTTCATTTTTGCTAAAGCAAAACCAAATGCCTATAGAAAACATAAAACTTTCCAACCAACCGTATCCAAGTGTAGCAGGGTTTGTTGGTAGTTGAATTTCTGTCTCTATGCTTTGGACAGACAAATGATGGTGTTGTCACTAGGGATGGCAGACAAGGTGCTCAGCTGCCTACTTCACCCGCATTGCACAGAGAAGAGAACCACTCATGCATCTGCTCCTAAGCCACTGGGCTAGAGTGAGATTTGGTTTAAATTACTACTGGTTAGAACTGGTGTTAGAATGCTGATAAGCACGTGAAATCTCTATAGGAACTGACTGAGCAGTGGACCACATCCTCCTGCCCTGAAGACCTGGTGGGCAGATCAGGGCAAAGACAGTATCTCTTCTCCAAAGGTGAGCCCTCCCTATGTCTCAGATGAGCCTAGTTCTGCACAGCACTAGTAATCCCCTTGTCCCCAAACATTACAATTTATCTATATAGGGCAGACAAGGGAAGGGAATACAATTGATTTTTTCAGAAAGGAAATCCAGCAGTGAAGGTCATTTAGTCACAGACTAGAGATTTCCTGAGTCTTCTTGCAGTGACTTGTGGTCACTGCTACTGGCTCAGATGAGTCCCAATTAATATGTTAAATATCATGTGTGACATCAAGTCACTACAAAAAATTTTATATTTTTTTAAAAAAGCTTTATAAAATGTGTGTCAATTTTAAGTTTTTCAGGAGTGAATAAAGGAAGTAAAAAAAGTATGAGAAATATGTACATTCACAATAAATGTTGCCTGCAAAAAGCTACATGATACTTCCAGCTCATTCACTTGTAAATTTATTGAAGAGCCCAAGAACACAGGTGCCAAAACAATAATTTCTTTGACAATTTGGTTCTAAAAAGCTGCAAGATGAATCCTCCTCCTTTGCCCAAAATATCTAACCATCAACAGATCAACTACTCAGTTTGCATGCATCTGCAAATGCTCTATTTACATTTGATAGGGAATGCCTGAAAAGCTCACAGCTTGAAAAGCTTGGCAGAATATGGCCCAGGGCAATGGAAAATAAGGCAAGATGTGGCAAAAGTCAGGTGGGATCCAAAAGCGTAATTAAAACCTAAGAGAAGAAAGAGTGCGGAAGAAAATGCTGGGCAGGTCTGCTGTGCACAGCAGCCTGGTGCTCTCCCCTGAGATTTCCCATCCTTGAGCCAGCAGCAGCCTGGGCCAGTGCCTCCTGGTGACTCAGCGCAGCAGGGTGTGACAGCTCCCGAAGCGTGGCAGCCACACTGCTGTGGCGCTCAGACCTGCTTAATAACATCATCTCCTCTGTTGGACACACTGAATCAGCCACAGTGTCACTAGGATGTGGAAATATTGCCCCAGGTCTTAGGGCTGGCTGTGCCTCTGAATGGGTGTACAACGCTCAGACATGCAGAGTACACCCGGCCACTGAGTAGAGGTAAAAAAGAGGAAGTAATATCAGATAAATAATAAAAAATTAGGACCAAACAAGGGGTCAACAGGGATTGAGAGTGTGAAAGCACAGCTGTATATATGGCTTTGAAAACAAGAAATCTGAATCTGCAAAAATAAAAGTTTCCTCCTCATACCTTTGAAGTAGACAGTGTGCCTCAGTGGGGCTGTATACTTCCTGGCAGAACGGTGAGGCAGACCACATTTACTGAGATATGTATTCATCACATGTTTCAAAAGAGTGCAGTCAGACCCAGAGACACTTCATGAATTCCTGAAGAATTTTAAGCTCCAAGTTTCTCACCTCCAACACCTTCCACACTGTAATCTCTAATTCAAAGTTCCTTTATTGTTGCATATGGGAAGATCACAGAACATCTACTTTAGTGCAACTCTTTCTTTTGAAACATCCGTTTTCCGTCTGTCAACTTTTTCCTACACCACCTCTCATGTAACTGTACCTTGTCACTCCCTTTCCTTCCTCCTGCTCTCAGACCTGCAGCTCCACCACTGTAAAAATAGCTGGTGAGGAAGGCTAGTTTCTCTTGCAACAGAAATGAAACAGCTGTGATTGCTTGAAATCTGGAAGGACTACCCAAATCATTCATCTCACTGATCTTTCCCAGCCCTTTTTCTTGCTTTGTTGCTTTTCCAAAACATTAGTTCTTGTTTGAAGATAGGTGGTTGTTATAGTTATTATATAGTGGCTGTGTTGATGAAGCTGTCCTGATGCACCATGGGAGGGAGAAAAGGAAGCTTTATGAAGTACCTCTCATATTCTTGAAGTCTTGTGCTGACTTTTCCTTAAGAAGTCCAGGAGCAGCTAAAAATAAGCTGAAACTAACACACACAGAGAATATATTTCAATTAAAACTAATGGAATAAGCAGTAAAAATAAAAGCAAAGAGACTGAGTCCAAACCATCATTCATCAGTAAAATCCTCATTCTGACATATGGTTATGTTTATGGTTTTGTGTGATATTTAAATATAACAGGGAAGAACACCAACTTTAAAAAAAGAAACAGTGATCTTAAAATGGAGCAAAAATCAAGACGTGAGCACACATGTACATTAACTGCATAGGAAGCAGAGTTGCTTCTGCCTGACCACAACTTTTGAAATATAGTCTGATTATCCTTCAGATGGCCATTAATATATACAACGATGTAAAACAGTATCCTTTTGTCCTATGGAATCTTCCAAAAGAAAAATTTATTTGGAAAGGGCAAATAAAGCATGTTAGGCTTTGTGCTGAGAAAATACATGCTAGGCAGTGTACAAGTCTGAGGCAAATAAAAATTAGTAATGTTCAGAAATACTCCACAAAAATGCTCTGTTCCTCTGCATTCTTATTCTCACTAGTTTGAATGGACTGTTATTGGGGCCTTTTTATTCTCTTTTCTTAATGATGTAATTTTGAAAAGGCTGTTTACAAATTTACATTGAGATTATCATCTCCAGCAAATGCCAAGTTGATTTAAAGAGCAAACTCCTGGATACTGGCAAGGACCTGTTGTAGGCTCACTGGAAATACTTGGAAAATACTATAATCTTAAAACTATGCTCAGCTGGACTGTCAATTGCAAGTGGTGTACTCTAGATAAATTGTTCCTCTGAAGTCTCACTGAAGTTTGTAAAAACCTATTTAATGTTATAGTTATTATGACTGCACCCCTTCTGGATCCATCAAATCAAAACTTTTTTAATTTAAAACAAAATAGAAATGGATGTGCTCTAGTTGCATGAAGATGAAGACTCCATGCAATGAGATAATCTACCTGTGATCTTCTGCCAGCTTGACTGAGACACAGTTCAAGGTAAAATGTGTTTAGAATGTGTTTAGAGATCTGAAGGAGTAGATTACCAGCAAAGAAAACATTCCTGTTTCCTTATCATAGGGAGACTGGCTTCCTGCTGGTTGTGGATCCTCCTCCTGTGTGCTGTTAAAACACCCTTGTTCAGCATTTTCAATTTCATCTAGTAGTGATATGAAGGTTATGAATAGTCTTCATGGCTGTTCAGATTCCCTCTTTGACTCCCACAGTGTGTAGTACTGGAGTTTGTGCAGTATCGTCGGGGATGACTCTATAGCAACCTAATTACATAGGGTTCTCAAAGTACTTTGAAGATGAAAAGCACTCTATCAGCGCAACTCCAGGCATTATTATTAGTATTTATTTAGCATACACAACCATTAGTGGAAGCCTCGATTTGAGCCCCTTTGGGACTAAGGTGGGAGGAAGATTTGGACAGAATCCATGTCCTCATACTTTCACTGCATCTGGTTAAGGTAGCTAACTAGAATTCTGAGTTCATCTGCTGTCTTCAGTAATTATAAATAGTATGGAAAAGAAAGTGATTGAATGTGGGCTCCTATGAGGTGAGATACAAAATTACTTCCTAAGTTGTCAGACAAACCTTGTAGTAGTTAGCACTCATTCTTAAGAAATGAAATAGGAGATACACCAGATTCTTAATTAATAGATAATTTAATGGAGCAGGTTATTCTGAGGTAATTGAGTGATCGTCAGCACATGACACAAGGAGAAAATAATCATATGGAAAGCTTTCTTAGTACAAAACACTAAACATGTGTGGCATAAGCCATATGCAGAAAAGAAGTGCGTGGTGAGAGAAGATGGCTGCATGGGAGCAGTGGAGAAGATGACAGTGGTTGAGCGGATACTACAGCACACAGTTGAAGCCTCTGTCAGAATGCAGAAATCCCTTCACACCTTTGCAGCTTGACTTTTCAGAACAAGGAAGGATGATTGACTAGTTTGCCTCAATTCTGTAGGAAATCCTATGGGAAACAATCCAGACCCACTTCCTCTACTCACACACCCTTTGCCATCAACAGTTGAACATTTACCCTGCCATTGAGGGATTAAGCACTACAGTGCATCCAAAGTCCACAGAGCTGGAACAACCTAAATGGAACCAGAAGAAACTCCTCGGAGATTATCCTAGACCTCAGCATGTTATACAGGCTCGTGGATTCATGGCTGGATCTTCCGTGTGCTCCGGAAAACAAACACACAAGGACTTGAATAAAAGGAACTCAGTAAAGCTCAGAGAAGAGTTTTCATCTCACAACACTCAACAGAAACTCCTTGTCCTCAACAGAAGTATGCCAGATCAGGCCAGGTAGGATTCTTGCCTGAGTAATACTTCTTTGCCTCCACACACAAAACCCAGGTGGCAATCTTAGAGTTGGCTATATATTCAGCTTTCAAACAACAGTGATGAGTCTCCCAAATACATGGCAAGAGTACTCCCAGCGAAACACTTTGAAGTAGTGATGCATAGATAATTTTGAATATTCCCCTTTGAATAGGGAAATTCAAAGTGTAAGCAGAGCCTGTGTTTTGAAGAGGCCTTCCTGTGGAGGGTGTCCTATTATATGCAAATACTACCGAGAACAGCATGCAAATGTGGTTATTAGGGAAGGTCTGAACTTTTCCAGAACAACTTCAATTTTGAGCCAAGCTACTTCAACCTTCAAAGGCAACAAACTCTGTGACTCAGCAGAAGCTGAGACTGAAAAAGCCTGTTTCAGCAGGGACTGGTGGTTTTCAGATGGTAAAGTACCAAGAGGATTTTCTGATGCCTTAAACTGTTTTCCATGCTGCTCTCCTAATCAGTTAGTGGCATATGTGCAAAAGGGAACTACTGCCTATTCCATGATTGTATTGTTTTGTTATCAACTGTGATTGCATTTCCTTATATATTTGGGGCCGCTTCTGTTTTCCACTATGGAACTTATATTATAGATGGAGAAAGAAGGAGGCGGAGGATGCAAAGATCCCCACCCAAGCAAAGGCCCCAGGAAAACTGCTCAGATGTTTAGGATATGAAAAATTTTTAACAAGGACAAGGAGAGGCAAAGTGAAGATTTCACTCCTCAGGTCTCTAACCCAGAGTTAGATGCATGTTATAGAGTACCCAACACTCCCTTATGTAATCCTGCATAAATTTGACAAGGACATCATGCAAATGTATTTCATTACATTTACAGAATTCATGTCTCTTTGTAAAAAGCGCAAACCTTTAGACTACTTTTCATAAATTTGCCTCTCGACCAAGTTACGGTAAAAAGACAGCACAAGGAAATAGTATGATTACACATATTTAAGTAGTCACCATCCAAGATTTAGTAGCTTATACTCATCGGCATTCCCCCTGCAGTTATATCAATGAAAATTAGATGTCATAATATATCTTTCTGGGTCCAATCTGTTTATGTTAGATGTTGAAAAGAATTTTTGCATTGATTTAAATGACTGAAATCCTGGCACTCATGTGAGCATTTTCTGTCAGTTCTAATGGGAAGCATGTAGCTGTGGTCTAGGCGTGTTTCAAGGAGCAATTTAAATGTCTGAACATTTTCCGTTTTACACTGGTCTAAGCTCACATGCCTCATTTTGTTATGCAAATTTCCTCAACATAGCAGCAGAGACCTTCTTAAGTGACAGGAGAGTCCACAATCACCAGAAAGCCATTATTTTTCACCAGTGACTCCCCTGGTTGACTCCCCTGACGGTGTATTACTAACCCAGACTGTCCCAGATTCTCAGCTTCCAGCTCCCAGCACTTAAAAGAAGTTAACGCAAAATGGGCACTATAAAAACATGTTTGTCTTTGTCCAAGGTGCTTTTGCATTGCAAATGCCAGCAAGCCAGCAAGCCAGATGCAGCATTTTGGCTACCTGGAAGAAAGAGGGCAGCCATTTTAGAGGAGGCTGGTTTTACCAGATTACTGACCAGATGGATCTATTTAAACTGTTTATATTCATAGTATCCATTGATAATGCTTAACGTGTTTATGTCCACATATCTGTATTGATTCAGAGGGTCTTTGGTAGTGCTGCAGGTTAGGGAGTATTTAAGACAAGTTTAAGACAAGCATTCTTCTTCTTCTTTTTTTTCTTTTTCATTCTGTGTCTATCAAAATACCTTTTAAATAGGAACAGGAACCAATAAGCTCTTCCTGTTTCAATCTAGTGATGTGCTAGCATCATGTAATTTACATCTGACACACTTTCCAGGACTGACAGAGTCTGGGTGTGAATATGTCCTTGGGCACAGTCAAAAGCACATGATTTAAGTCAGGAAAAGGCAGGCACCTCTTTGCAGAGCTAATTTTACAGTCCCGTATTTCTGGAGCCATTATGCTAGAATAAGTTAAAGTGGGGGACCATCAAGTAGTTTCATGGAACTGAGGCAGATAATACATTTAGGTAGTGATTTCTCAGACATGTTTCTGACCTTATTGACTATGTTGACAGTAGAAATGAAAGTACTGTAAGGAGTAGCTCTGTATCCTCAAAGGATTGGATTTTTGCCAGAGAAATCCTCAAGGGCTGTGCACCCCACCTCTGTCATCTGAGTCCTCTGGCAGATCTAACTGCAAATAGCTGGAATGAACAGCATGAGAAGAAAAGACATATTCAAGGAGATTATGGTAAATGTGACTATTTGAATAATACAATGCATTAAAAAAATATATGTCAAGCTCACTAGACAGCTCAGTCCTGCTAGGTTTGGATTAGGAGTAAATAGAAAGAAAAATTTCTACAACAGGAAGATAAATCCTATTTCCTGCCCTATTTTGTTTAAATTCTTGACAAGGGAGCAGTGGTAATCATGGAGGAATTACAAGAACAATTAAAAGTAGTTCTGTCTCTGCAGAATAGAAACAGCCACCGCCAAAACTGGAGGAGGTTTGGACCTGACATACCCAAAATTCTGGATTAACCAGTCAAGGTAACTTCAAAACTCCCACATCTGACTTGAAAAACTCTACTCCTTACATCACTTTTTTTTTCCCCTCGGTTTTAATCAATAACTAACTGTAGAGAAAATCTGAGGGAAAGGCATCATGGTGGTAGTTCACAACTGAGTCAGTACGCTACTGCTGAGTAGTGCAGGAGTACTGCAGACAGATGTGGGATATGTGGTTCTGGACCAGTGACACAAGTACATTTTTTAAAAATGAAGGATTTCAGTGGGTGCGACAGGTACACTCACATAATTTGTCCCAGTTCTCAAACTAGTACTGTAGTTTCCACTTTAAATATGGAAATTTTATTTCTAAATTAGGAAATAACCTTCAGTATGTGCTCACTGTATTTAAAATATCCTGAAATTACATGATATGCATATAGATTTTAGGCTGTCTGTAACTTTTCTTTCTAACTTTACTCTGTAAAAACATTTCAAATTACTGGGACCGGGTGGAGGCCTTAGGCTGACTTGCCTTTTTTGCAAAATACTGCTAAACAAAACATAAACACAATTCTTAAATAATTAACAGAATGTAAATTTGGGGTTTATGTTTTTAATTATCTTCAGAAATGTGTGGTTTTGCATCTTTTCCAGTTTGAAATCAATATCTAACATATCCTTCCACAAAGGCTGAGAAGTGTGTGCTAGCATTGTATCACACCTTATTTTTGCCATCTGCAGACAAAGCAAATGCTGCTGCAGGGGTGCACTGAGAGAAAACGCATAAAGAACTAGATAAATGGCACACAAAATTATGTCGCTGTGATGGCTTTGAAGTGTGTAATAAATGCACTCCACAGAAATAAATCTAGGTGGGAGAAATGCCCTTTGGAATGTCTTTACCCTACACATGCACACACATGCATTACCACAAAAAAAAAATCACTCAGAGAGCCTTGGCACTGAAGCACTAAATTATTTCAGTTGTCCAAGATGCCCCATGGGACATACCTGACAATCAGCCTGTCTAGGAGAGACTACATTTTATCTCAGGGTGAGCCCTTCTCTGAATGCTTCAGTGTCCACCTTTCCAAGGGCATGATCCTTACAAAATGCTTGGAATGCCCTTCCGTTTGTACAGACGAATTAGGGCAAGCTAGCTTAAATATGACTCATTGTTATTACTCAAGGAAAACTTCAAGGAGTCATTCCTTATGCTGGTGCTTTAGTAGTCTCTCAGAGCTGTAAATCCACTACCTCTGCCCTGCTTTTCCCCCATTTTCACTAAGAGGAAAGGGAAGAATTTGGACTTAAAATAACAACCAAATTTAAGTAGAAACTTGTATGATAACCACGACCATTATATTTTGATTTTTCAAATAAAAAAAGGAGTTCAACCACCTTGCATTTAGAGCCCAATGCTGAAAAGGCAAGCACTGTATGACTTTGTTAGTGATGTGGACCTAAAGAGTGGAGCAGGGGAGGCAATACGTAAAATCCCAGCCTTATCAAAATCAGTACCTTTCTCCTATTGACTTTGAAGGAATGAGGTTTTAATTCCAGAAACTTAAACTGACTGTCACTCAAGCAATCCAATTACATGAGGAAATGTAAACTAGAGGCAATGGTATCATAATGTTGAACCTAAGCCATATATAAAAATTGCTTAAAAATTATGTGATGGTATTTTACTACTATAATTTTTTATAATAGTTTGCAAATAAATGTATATTTTCTGAGGCTCATGGCAAGATTTGTTCATGCTGAACATTACTTTGTTCCAGGAGTGGCAGACAATGCTTGTTTTTCCAGTGTTGTGAGGGTGTCTGAATGTGGCCCTGTGGAATTTCACTTCAAAGTAAATCCAGATGGATTAAATAAAGGATGCTTCTGAAATGCGGAGTGACCGGGAAAAAATGAACAAAGGATGAATGAGTTTGGATTATCAGACTGAAACAAAATATATATATGGACATATGAAACAGTAAAAGACAATAAGAAAATGTATTTATACTAAATTAAAACTTTATTGACTAATGTTCTCCAGACAACATGATCCGACAAACTATGGTTGCATACATGCAATGAAGTTGAAGACAACAGTAGTTTAACATGGAATGTCAAACAAATTAATATAATGTATTAAATGAAACAATTTATCTGTGTTGCTGCAAAATGAAACCAAGCTATGTATTTTCTTGGTCAATCTGTGTTCAGCTAAGAGGCTATGCATTTGAAGAAACTGGTAGATTTCTTTAGCATATATTTCAAATAAATTAGCTAGAATTGTATTCTTTAAAAATCCTTTCAACTTCACTTGCATTTCAAACATAATCTACCTGTAAACACTAAAGTTGCTAGAGCCATCTAGAAAGACCTAACTGTCAAACTCAGTGGACATTGCAGTTCAGTAAATGTGAATATTTAGAACAAGAAAAATACCAGTTACTGCAAAAGCCATGTAGGCATATTTTATTATTAATCGAGCACAAAGCACTTCTTCTAAGTTTCTCACATAAAAGACTAAAGCTTGCTTACAGTACTACATCTTCTATCATTCAAGCATCATTATTACCTATCAGGGAAATTGTCTAGATGACCTAATGGGTCTTCTCCACCCCTAACTTCTACAAGAGAGAATCATTCATGCCAGCAAGAACATGGTTCGCTACATCTTGGGCTTGATCCTGCAGACTCTGTTGAGGCAAAACTCCCAACAAGTTTAAAGAGAGATTTTCCAGAGCAAGATATCCAGGATTAGGCCCTTTAGATTTTTTATTTTTAAAAGAGCATCCATTTAGGATACATGGAAAATATTTTATAGAATTAAAAAAATATAACGACATGTGCTTCACTTACATTGAAGGAACCAGAGAATGTAAACACCATAGTGGCCCACATCTTCACAACATCCATGAGAAAGTGTCAACTGCAAGTAACCTGTGTGCGTTTATTTCTCAGCCTATGCTTCTGAGGGTGTTTTGTGTACACCTTTACCTCCACATCCACACACAAACATACACCCTTATTATACATAAAGGTGTGATAAAATTCACTAAAGGCAGTTGCTTGCTTGTCTTGATGCTTAAATCTGCAAGTGGCAGCAAACTGTGTTTTATATAATACTAAAGAGACTCGACATGAATAGCAGGACACAAGTATTGCTGTGGGCAAGACTGTGTCGTTGCTGGTTCCACATGTGTGGAGCCATCCCATTTAAGCACATCACAAAATACACCTGCGTGAAGGGCTGGAAGAGCAGGTGACCAAAGTATTTCCTGGTGGGCCATGCCTGAAATTTGAATTGAACGACTCAAAGACTGTAAATTGTCCTCACAGGAGCCTTCCAACCACCTGGAGGACCATGTAGGAAAGTTTACCTTCAAAGTGCACTTTTTAAGAATGGAATGTTCTTGACAGGGAAATGATCAGAGGCAATCCTGGACTTTTTTTGCATGTTGAATAGGAAAAATGTTTTCATCTTCAGGTAGCACTTCACCCTGACAAATGTGAGTTCAGTTATTATTGGGTTTTAGTATTACAGAAGATTCTTTAGAAACAAACATGATAGTACACACATACACATACACTCAGATATTTACAGCCTTTCTAGAAAAACAGCCCTTTACCTTAGCACTACCTATCATTTTTTCCTTTTTTTTAGTATTTAAATTCTTTAAACCAGCTACATTAAATATCAATGTGTACTGTACCACCCCACACCAACCCCACACCCCCAAAGAATCAGCAAGTATTTTAAGAGTTTGTTTTCTTGTTTTGCTTTCTTTTTTTTTTTTATTTTATGATTGTTAAAATCTCCTGCTTGAGACTGTTAAGTACCACCTCCACTGGAACAAGATCAGCACTGACGGCATCTTCCAATGCACGTCGTTTCATAGTTGAGCAAGTACTGCAGCAAGAAGCTTAGATCTCCAGGTCATCAGGTCGAGGCCTGCTGCTGGCTCGGCTGCTGGCTCTGCTGGGAGGCCTCTGGTCCACAATGGTGAGAGGCTGCAGCTCATGCCCTGACGCCAGTTTTTTCGTGTTCTGGTGCTCATCGGTGAAGTCGAAGGGCTGGGCGTGTGAGTTGGAGATGGTGCTGCCAGCCTGCCCCATTCTGTTCTGCTCCGCGCTGTAGTTGGCCCAGTTTTGCTCGCTGGCTTGCTTATTGTAATTACGACAGGAGGAGTTGTTCCTGTCTCCAGTAACGAGCTTGTACCCTGGAGGAGACATGGGAGACAAGGGGGCGGTGGGTGACGAGCAGCCATTGTAATAAGCATATTTGGGGGAGCCACAGTCCTTGGAAGGGCTCATGGCACCGCTGTGGGAGTAGGGGTCGGTTTTCCCCTTCACACGATCCTTGACACCCTTGAAGAACACGTAGAAAAGCTCAATGATATTCAAGGCAAGAGACACCAAGGACACCACCAGCATGAAGAGGATGAAGATGGTTTTCTCAGTTGGACGGGAGAGGAAACAGTCCACTCTGTGCGGGCATGGGTCTCGCTCACAGGTGTAGATGGCATTCAGGCTAAATCCATAAATGTACCACTGTATCAGCAAGAAAGCCACCTCGAAGACAGATTTAAACAGGATGCTGATGATGTAAGTACGGAGCAGTCCCCCACGCATCTTCACTTTGCCATGCTCTTCAATCCCATACTTGAATTTCTTAATTTCTATTTGCTTGAGATGCATATCCACATTCACGCCATCATTTGCGACTACCTTAAGCTCTTCTTCTCTTTTGTTCAGCTTCTCTTCTTTCCTCATTACGTAGAACACGTGTGCCAGGTACAAAAGGGTAGGTACAGACACAAATATGATCTGCAGAACCCAAAAGCGTACATGGGAGATGGGAAAGGACTTGTCATAGCAGACATTCTCGCAACCAGGCTGTTGAGTGTTACACCGGAATGCGGACTGTTCATCTCCCCAAGCAGATTCGACTGCTGTCCCCAACAGCAAGATTCGGAAAATGAAGAGGACAGACAGCCACACTTTCCCTCCTGCAGTAGAATAGGCTTGAACCTTGTCAAGAAGTTTTCCCAAGGCACTCCAATCACCCATCTTCACAGGATGTTGGCTAAACAAGGACACAAAGGAAAAAAAATAGCAACGGTTAAGGCAGAGCTTTTATTCCTTTGATACATTAAATCACTGATCAATGCTAATAGAGCAGTGGTGTCAGCTTTGTTGTAATTAATATTTTTTATACAATCTGAAGAAAAAATGGAGTTTTAGTTAGTCTGTGGGTGAAGTGGGAAGTCAAGGAAACTGAAAAGAGAAAGTAGCATATAATGTCTCGGAGCACAGCGGAAAAAGTTCTAATTTCACTCCAGTTTTCAAGAAGTCCATGACAACCCTCAGTGACCACTGTGGTTGGCTCAGCTTCCTTGGTGGCAGACTCAGTTCAATGACCTACACCTGCCTCAGGTGGAAAACAGCTGTGACACACAGGTGACGCAGGGTGTGGAACTAAGTAGTGGCACTGCCTAAATATGCCAGGAACATATGAAAGATTTCTCAGTTTCAGTGTGGATTGATCATTCAGTGTAATTTTTATGTTCACTCTTTCAGATACTAAAAAAAGCAAACTGCAGTATGACTGTGGTACAATAGGTTACCTTAAATTAATATCAGGGTCAGATACCTAAAATTCTACCATTACAAAATACATGAAGTTTTTCCTACACAGCAATATTAAACTGAGCTCTTGCCTATCACTTCATAGCAAGTAACACAGTTAAGAGTATAGTTCCTAATAAAAAATGTTTGCTGTTTAAATTAGGCTTATGCAATAGTATTTGCATTACAAAGATCAAAGTAAGCATTCTTTACCTATGGTTTTATGAAGGAACCAAAAAGAACGAATACACGAAACACAGCTAAGATCATGTTACCATATTGGAGGAACTGGTTTCCTGTTTATCTGTCATTTGCTTAATTCATTGGAGTTTCAGGTTCCTATTTGCATCTTTTTGTATTTAAATTCCATCTTTGTTTTGAAAGGAAAAAAGATTTGACAAGGAAAAAAAAAAGGTAAATAAGCTCTTTCTGTTTGTAAGGCAACTCCTAGCTTGCAGTTTGAATTCCAGGTGTTGAACACTGCAAGTTTAAACTGTCTTTCCTGACTTGAGTTTTAAAGTGCGCGTTTCTGGGACACAGGCAGCTTCTCAGGATATCTGGAAATACACAGGATGACATAAAAGAAATGAAATGGTTCACTTGATGTTCTAGATTCCTACGAAAAACAAATTTCACTATTGATTTTTAGCAACTGGAGAATGGCAATCTTATGCTCATAAAAACTTGCATTTTAACTTGCCCCACATGAAAAAGCATGTGAAACCAGGAACTTAAAAGAAAAAATAATCATGACATTTCCCTTTTAATGTGAATGCTGCTGGGCATAGATATTTGTTCCATGGATGCTGAGTAATCCCTTCCTGGTATTACAGTTTTGATAATGTCCAAATGATTTCCTCCCCACTGCATCATGGATATATTCCCTTGTGAAGGTCATTTATAGAAAAAGCGTTTTTTGGATAATTCATAAAATAGGAAATTTTAGCACCAAGGAGACTTGCTTTCAAGAAGCGGTGAGTCACTGGAAACACAAGACTATGAACCTGGCAAACTCAAACATAGCGATAGATGCCAAATAAAAACACACCATTCCTGCCACAGAGCCTGAGAGGGTAATGGGAGACAAGTGCTTAAAGTACTTGCTCTGATAGCTCCAAAATGCCAATTATCTTTGAACCCCTGCAAAATATCCCAGGGCCATTTCCTCCATCTGCCTAAACAGCTGGCTCTGAAGTTCACCCACTGCAGCCTGTTGACCCTTCCTCATGTAATTAGCTCTTCTCATGAATGAAGCCCCATCAAAGGATCAGGACTGCTTCACACTTTTAAATCTGGAAGCCTCTGTTGGGAGGAGCACATAGAGCTTGTTTGTCTCCAACACATCCCTTTAGCCATCCTCAGCTTTCTTCCTTGCAAGAAAAAGTGAGTTTGTCTTTTTGGGCTGGGGCGGCACAGAAGGAGTCAGGCAGAACAGCGCAGAGGTCCCTGGAAAAGCTGGAATGAAATGTGACCACGTTCCTCCTCAGGCTGGGATTGTTAAAACAGAGAACAGCCTGTAACTATACAACACGTGAAGTTTGTTTTAAAGGCAAGCTACTTGCTCCATGTCCTAGAAGTGGAAGTGAACAGAAGGAGCCTTTTTCAAGTAACAGTTTCTTGATCTAATTAGTCAGCTTTCCAGTGACTAGAAACTATTGGGTTAACAGAGTTTCCTCAGACTCAACGTACTTTTTTACTGTCTAAATGTTATTTCAGATTGAAAGCCTGATTAAGAAAACAGAGGATATGTTATTTCTAGGCAGTTATGTGTTGTTTGTTTTCTAATTACACTCTCTCTGGTTCATTATTGTAATATGATTTACTTCAGTTTTGACCTACTTAATCCCACACCTGCAATATTTGGAGAATTTACTACCTATTTTTTAATTTGCTTCAGCATGCAAAATTGCTGAGTTTCATTTGTGTCCTCTGGCAATATAAACTCCAGAAGGAAACATTCCATGCTTGAATTACTCATACATAGTTCTGAAAAGCAACTTTTTAAAAAAGAGTTCAGTTATATGCTAGCCTTTGCCAGTGATAAAAAACCCCACATCAATTCAAAACATTGTACTGTTAATCAGATAACCTTGTGGTGGCACAAATATATTATTCCTTTTCTTAAGTGGATTCCATTCTTTATGAAACACAGTACTTTGCTTTGTTGTAGAGAAAATTCATTCATCGGATCTAACTTGTTTACTTTCAGGCCACTGAAAGGCCAGTTTTATTAACTGATTACAAATCTGTTTACCAGGTATAAAAAGAGGTTTTGTATCAAACAGGTACTTAAGTATTCTAGCTTTATAAGTAGTTTGAAATAGTTGGCAGATAACCTTTAAAAATATCTCTTTAGCATTCTGGACTTTAGCTTAACAATTCCAAATACCTTAAATGAATCCACTGAATGACACAGGCTGGCCTGTTCAACTGATACAAATTCAGCACTTCAGGAATTTAAGGATATGGCTGATGATGAATACATGCATTTCATGAGTTCCTACTGATTAATACTTTACAGGATCATAACCTTCTCTGAGGCAGACTAATGCTGTCCTAGCATTAAAATATAGCAGTCTTTAAAAGATGGATTTCTTCCAGGTCCTACTGTGTGTGGGTAAAGACAGGAAAAAAATCCATACAGCAGCAGATCTGACAGCATTCATCTGCGCAGGGTTAGGATGACCACATATATAAGACATTTGATTTGCAAGCCACAATTAAGAAATTCTAGAACTATTTTTTATGGACGGCATTCATCATGTCATCTGGTTCACATTTTCCAAGAAGAATAATGCAAACTCAGTGCTGTGGTAATGTCCCAGGTCTGACTACAGTGTTAGAAGGTCACATGCTAGTGGATGGAAGAGCAGGAAGGGTTAGAGTGGGTTCTAAAATGGGATCGTGCAGCTGAAGTAACTGGGAAACATGCCAAAGCTTTGGTTTTCCAACCTTTTCTCTCTTTTTATGTGTGCTCACACACACATAGAAAACAAAAGAGAAGGCTCTGGATCCTGAACATAAATCAGCTTGAGCATTTCCCAAACATAACATGCATCTCAGAGAAAGCAGCTGAGATGGGTTTGGACTCATTGGGTTTGGACCTGTTGGAATAGGGAAGGCTAGTTTTCCGAAATCTTACAAAAATAGGTGAATGTCTTTCAGACATTCCCTTGGGAAGTTATAGCTCATGTATAGGTCTGCAGATGAGCTTCAGTTGAGTTCATCCACCAGACAAAGGTTACGCATAAAATGGTTGCAGTAACTAGAATTTAAAGTGTTACATCTGGGGTTTTTCCTTTGTCTGCCAGTATTGCTGGTGGTCAGTCACTGCTGGATCTACCCCATACCCTCTGCCTCTCCCATGTAGCACCCTCCCCACCTAACTGAATTCTTAAGCATATTCACAAAAGCAACTGTAAGCACTTTCTTAGACATTCTCTGGCTGTACAAGTCAGGTCTACCCTCTGTGTTAATGCCCATATTCATCCTTCTCCTGATTCGCTTTGGAATTAAGGGAAGGAACGCTGAATTCCCTGAGGGGGCCTTGGGCCCTCTGATGTTCCTCCTTGAGAATCTTGAAATCTGGATGTCTAAATACATAAATGGTACAAACAACACACCAGGTGCCTTCACATGAGACACAAACATGGGAAAGAGATACCAGAGACTGGGGGAAAGAGAGCAACACATCTAATGAAACAGATGCATTGCTCAATGTCCTCTAACCTTCCCCATACCCACAGGAATCTGTGGCCTTCGTTCATTGCAGAGACAAATAAAATTAATCTCTTGGGCTTGCATAATATGAGAGCTGAGATAACTCTACAGTGTTGAATCTGTCTGAGCTCCTGTGAGTACAAGCATGCGGCTTTATGTCGCAAATCAAATCCCTGTGTCCATCCCTCTCTTCCCTCTCCTGAAGCCAGCCTGCTGCTCGCCTTTCTCCCATTCGAATGCTTGTTAGGTATCGTGGGTCACTGCCAGTGTTTGGCTTTGAAGTTTCTGAAGGAAACACTTCAGTAAACATCCCAAAGACTAGAGGCTTAAATTCTGCGGCGTAGTGTGCTCTCCAGATGTTAAAAATGGCAGGATGAAAGCTTCACGCAAGTCCTCTAACTCAGTCCCTATGCGCACACACACAAACACACACACAGGGACGTTAGGCAAAAGGTGTCCATATCCCTTTTTTGTCCCCATTATCCGGGATTTTTATCATAAGTATCACGTACAAAAATGAAAAGGAAATCCTCAGATGAAATATGCTGCTTCATGAGGCTTGCTGGTTATCTCAAGGCAAAATATGAAGACACTTACAAGCACACAATATTCTTGTTGGTGTGTTACTTGATAAGATACTCTGTGCTTTGTCTGTCTTTCAGCTGAAGGCTCTTTTATCTCCTTCCTCGTGCTGCTTGATAACTAGTGGCAAGCAGCAGGCAACATTTGCTACAAGGAATCACTCCAAATCTCTCAACTTGAAAAGATTTTTAGTCCTCCAAGAGATGCTGCTCCAGTATTTTTTCCTCTGCATTTTGGCAATTAAGTCTTCAAGGTAATATACAGGGAATGTGTCATATAGGGATTATGTACAGTCCTTCCTAGACAACTTTCATTTATATTTACCCAAGACTTTCACAGAGATTGCCAACGTGGTAAGGCATATCATGATATTCCACATTCCTTCTCTAAAATCCCTCACTGAGGTTGCTAAAACAGAGTAACTATATACAAACCAGGTTAAAATCATAAACGTGTGTCTGGACTTTATCACATCTATTTTAAAAGAAAAGGGGAAAAATACTTATCAGGAAGACCATGTGAAAGTCACCACTTCAGTAGCTGCAGCATTTAACAAGCCATCTAATTAAGAAGCCTGCTCTGCCCCAGCTATCAGGCATCAATCAAGATTTCCATATGAAAGAAAAACATGTGGCGAAGGAATGGGATGCACTCAGGGCAAGGTCTCCCTGTTAGTAACTTTTTGGTACATCAATTTTGGTACAACAGAGGAGGGCGAAGCGCACCTCGACTTTTTCTTTAAAAGAGCTGAGTTCGCCCGAGAGCAGCGGACGGCAGCGATCTTACTCAAGCAGCAGCAGCAACAAGTCCTGTGCTCAGAACTTTGCCGCAGCCTCCCTCGGCTGAAAAAGGTTACAAGTTGTAAAAGTGTAGCACAACTAGAAACGTATAGAAATAAGACAAAAGAAAGCTAGGAACTCCTCCAAGCTGGAACTTAGCACTTTAGGAGAATCTACGCTGTTTAGAGATGTGTGTTTTTAACCAAGTTCTACCCTCAGCGCAATAACACAGAATTCTTAGGATTGGGGGGAAAAAAAAAGAAAAAAGAAAAGAAGTTTTTCAGAAAAAAAAAATACAAAATGATGAAAAAGGAAAACTTTCAACTTACCCTTGCTGATCAGCAGTGAAAACGGATCAGAGCACGTCTTTGAAGGGTTAAACTAAAATGGAAGAGCACTTTCAGGCACTCAGACCTGTCTATTTAAACTTTAAAAGTCTACGGCTGTTTTGTATTTTTCATCCTTCCTTCCTCACTAATGAAAGAAAAGTGCTGATACCTCGTAAAAGTTTTTTCTAACTTGGAACACTGGGAGAGCTTTTTAACAAGTTTTGAAGCCTCTAAATGTGCGAGAGGAGGGGCGCGGGAGGGGAGGCAGCCCGGGAGGAGGGGCGCTCCGCGGGCGGAGAGCACGGAGCTGGGGGAGGAGGAGGAGGGAGGATGGAAGGCACAGCAAAAACCAGCACGCCGAAAGACACAGAGCATGGAAGTGCACTCTTGCTGATGTAACAAAACAAACACGAGGGCAGTGAGCAGCCGCCCCACACCCCCCGGTCACTGGGGCACCTGGGTGGCACGGTGACCGGACCTGGGCTCGCTTGACACAGATGGAACAAGGTGGCTCTCCGGTGTGCACCGGGAGTTTCACTGCAGGGAAAACGAGAAATGCAGTGAAAACATTTCCACCAGCGTGGTTCTGGATGCTGGGGTTGCTGTCCCCTAGCCATCAGTCAAGAGAGGAAGCCCCCCCAAGCCATCTCTACTTTTTTGCTGTGAACACAGCCTTGTTTACAGAGGTCAATTTCCTTTACGTGCACACATGAAAGTACACACCAGGAGCAGTGTGTTTGTTTCCACAGGAGATACCTATTGCATATTTTTTTACTATTATTTGTGTGTGCATGTGTGCGTGTGTCTGTCCCATGGGAGAAATGATCTCACATTCCAGGGAACTCTTTCCAGGAAACTTCAGAAAATAAAGCAAAATACAGAGAATCAGGCTTCAATAGTGAGAAGAAATGTTCTTGATAATTTTTTTTAACACATTCTATAGAATCAAAGCATGCTTCAAAACTGATCTATGCAATTGGAATGAAACTAGTTTGGCTTTGCTCCTGCCCAGACCCTGGTTAAACATTCCTCGAAAAATGCCTCGCCTGTAAAACAGAGATTAATTTATTTCTCTGTGTTAAATTCCTCACACATGGAGTTCAAACGTCATTAGGAATTGGTCTTGTCCTTGTTCATGTCATGGGGTATTAGCTGCTCTGTGGGACTTCTTAAGAGCTGCTAGAGAAGTGCTCCTGGTCAGATAGTTCTCTATGAAGTTTCACATTTTGTGTTGTACCAGGCTCACTTGGGTTTCATGTTATTATCAGGAGCTACTTCTGAGCTCAGTAGCATGGAGGAACATTTTTTGCACTTTGAAGGGGAGAAGTCCAGTAATGGTCATGGAGAGATTTCTAGATGAGGGTCCTCTTTACAGTTTCTTTTTGAAATAATGGACATTTACACCCTGCAACACAACATAGATATTACTGCTTATTTTTCACAGTTCTTCCCTACTGCATTTCACTCAGAACTCTACAGAGAAGAGAAGAGAAGAGAAGAGAAGAGAAGAGAAGAGAAGAGAAGAGAAGAGAAGAGAAGAGAAGAGAAGAGAAGAGAAGAGAAGAGAAGAGAAGAGAAGAGAAGTAAGACAGGATCTTTGTAGAAATATACTTAGCAGGGAGCTTTGAAGCTGGGAACTGAACACACCCATCCTGGCTCTTGCTCTGGAGCAGTTAATAGCAGTTCACACTGCCTCCTGTTTGACAAAAAGTACACTACAGTGCACACCTTCCATTCCCCTTCTTCCTGCTGCAGACAAAGATAACTGGTTTGCTCAGTTTGCCCTCTTTCCTTTGACAGTGGCTGTTAGTTTTGACTTTTTTTTTCTCTCTTGTTTTTACAGTTGTCCAACCCATATGGCAGAAAGAAAGTCCATATTTTCTGAAGGTTGTTTTCAAATTGTCTTTTCTCATCATGTTAAGGGAGAAATGGAGCTTTGTGCCTCATAGTCTGTGGGTCCTTCTTCTTGAGAAGGGATAAATTGTAATACACAAATCATAAAATTTCACTGTCTTCATGACTGTGGTGCAGGCAGTGAGCAGAGTACACATATAGTTCCTGCTACTGTCTGTAAAACATTGGTTATTCTGCAGCAAAGTATAAAACTCTCCCAAGGTGTATGTCAGTGCTGAGACATGAGGACATTTGCAAAGTCATATGTGTTGGTGCTGAAAAAAATTACCCCTTCGGAAAGCAGAGTTACGCCTGGAATAAACCCTTGAATTAAAACATGCGAGAATACAAAGCTATCATTCCCTGGACATGCTGGCAAGATCACAGGATCACAGGGTCCAGCTTGCCTGATCTTGCATTTTTCCATTATCTTCTAGCGTAGGCTTTGCAATTTTTCAAGCATTATGGTTTTGAAGGAAGGATGAAGAAGTATTTCTCCACTTGAATAAACAAACTAGTTTTGAGAAGCCCAGCTATCTTAAAATCCACTTCGGAAAACTAAAATGTGTACATTAGTAACAAGGGGAAAATAGTTTTGTGGCCATATTAAGCACAGGACTTGGTTTTGCTATGGCATTATCTACATGCAAAAAGCAAAATTTTACAAGTCTCCACCACGATACCGTGTAGAATTAGGAAGGATTATTACTTGTCCTGATGAGAATTACTTGGAAATGCCTCTTAGAGTTTGGAAATATGTCTCCATGATCACATTTTACAGCCTATTACCAGAACGTATTCAGCTTCAAGTGATGCAATGATTTACCATTTCACAAGGTCACAAGAAAATCTCACATTAATTTGCCTCGCAATGGAAACAATTGTTTCACATGGAATAAATGTCCTCACACACAACCCCTCTTCAGCTGAAACTGCATTCAACAGAAAAGCACAGGGGTGTCAGATCTGAGATATTTGCAAATATGTTCACAATTATGGACTAGGAGATGGCTAAGAAGATCACAGTAAGGTTTGGAGCCTTACACTGCAGAAGACAGATTGTTTTCACACAATAGAAATGTACATTTTGGTGCCTCAAGCTCTTTGAGAACTCTCTCGCCATCCATTGACATTTTGTCTTCTGGAGCAAACAGAACTGTCTTGTGAAGCAATCTTTCTACGTGGCAATGCAAGGGCTCCAGAACCTGTTTGCCTTTGGTTTTTCAGGCTGCAGAACAACCTGTAAGGGCACAGTTGCAGTGCAACCCAGGTGCAGTGCTGAAGCCCAAACTCTGCCAAGTGCCTCTCTGGGGCTGAACCTCAGCGTGATTTCTGCAGTGCTTCTGTCCACTCTCTGCTGAATCCTCAGCTATATCAGTGAAATAGTTCACAGCCCACAGTACTGCTGCTGCTTTTCTCCACAGACTTACCAAAGGGAACCAGAATTTGGATTATTTAGTATTTTCAGCTCTTGGCACATATTTGTGGTTAATAAAAACTCACCCCATTGTTTTCTTTGTATTTATTACCTGAACAAAAGTTCAGCATCTTATAAAGAAACCTTTTTCCTCACATTTCCTCCAAACAATCCCTAATAATATTTGAGCAACCTGATTCACTCGGAAAGCCCTAGAGAATGTTTCATTTGGAAGGCCATTTGACCATTACCTTCCTTTGACCATTACGCAATCTCCCATGGATACCAGTGAGGTTCATGGTCAAGTTCCAATTAAGCATGTCTGTAGTTTGTGGAGCTCTTAAAATGAATCACATGCCTTCACTTGTTTTCATTTTGCTTGCAAAATTCACTTCCTAGTACTCCCATGCACAGCACTGTCCTTGTCCTGTGCAATTTGGGACAGAAGCCCACAGACCAAGTAGAATGAGATGAATGTACAGTAAATAGAGATTAATATACACAGGCAGTACAGATTTCCTTGGGTGCTTTCAAGGTAGCTGTGCAGTCATCCACATCCCTGGATGGCACATAAACTTCTGCAGGTTTTCACTCATATCCCTTCTCCCATGTTTGGCTTTAAAGACAGACTTGCGAATAATGCATGGCCCTGTTTCATGCCCTTTGGAGGTAAAGCTTCTCAGAACGTCCAAGGAACAATAATGTGGTATTTCATGATTACCTAAGCACAGAAATGTGCAGACTAATGCTTTTTTTTTTTTAAGCACCCAGTGTTTTTTGCTTGTTTGAGGAATTTACATCACATAGAAGTACAACTCAGCTTTGAAGTAGCTGACCACAGTGCTTGCACATTCTTTCAGCTGGAGTGACTGGGCTGGAGCCCACTTCGAGAGCTGATGCACCCAGCACACCCTTGAGTCTGCAAAACACAGCCGTATCCACCCCTGCCCCAAGTTTCAAAGGGTCATTGCTTGTTCAACACTGACAATTAAAGGCAATTGTCCTCCTCCTTCAGGGCAATATCTAGTCCCACTTGCATGGCACAGCACATGGCCTGTAAGAATATTTTCTGATAATTTTAAGGATAGTAATAATAAAAGGAGGGTATTCACAGTACTGTCTCTTAGCGAGTTCACTTGACATTCCTTGTTGAAACTGGTCTCTCAGATTCATTTATTTCAAAGCTAGATATTCCCCAGGGAAAAGGACGCTTAGTCAGCATATGATAGATTATACTCTTGCTGCCTACAAAAGAAAAAAAGGTTATTTTAAAAGAGACCTTGCTGGAAAAAACATTAAGACTGAAGCACCTAAAATGAAAGTGGGAAGTTCTCTATGACAGATGCCATTGCATCAGAGCCCACCCTAGGGAATGGTAACCATTCTCCGGAAATATATTGCTATGTTGTACAGTCATCTGTCTACAATCTCAGAGTGATTTATAAATATTATCTCAGAAGAAGTTAAGTATTTCTTAGAAGAAGCAACTCTTCTATGGAGTGGGGAAGTTTGTCATGGAGAATATCAGCAGCTCTTCTGAGTCATAGATGGCTCATGGCTGAATCAGAATTAGAACCAAAATTTCTTAATGCCAGGGTCCATCCTTTAAGGCCCAAATTATTCTGATTTGTTCACTAGCTGCATTTTGGAATAACAGCTAGCAGTGCAAACAACTAAGTGGGAGTTTGTTTTAAAATTTATGAGGATCACAGAGAAGTTAAAAAAGTTCAAAACCTGGGGTGATTGTTTCCATTCTGTTCTTTGTGCTGGTCAGTGCTTACCACTTCACACCACCAAGGTCTCACCACAACTTTTTGGTGATACTCAGCTTGCTCACTTTCACATGTTACATTCAGAAATATGAATTCACTTCTGTGTCACTGATGGAGAAAGGGAGAAGGGTAATACATGAAGGCTCAGATGCTCTTCAGCGGTGCTCAGAAACTTCTAAACCTCATTAGACAGCTTAAACGTCAGAAAACTCTGAAAAGGATTTATATTTATCCCAACATTGTAACTGATTCCAATCAATATGTCCTCCGAACTAGTTGCCCCTCTAGAAAGACACTAGAAAAGTATTCAAAGAAAGAATGAAGTATGAGTTCACAGATCCTTATGAATTTGGCTCCACCTTCTGTACACAGTGAAAATAAACATGAATTATATTGGATCCTGAATGCCAGGTAACCTTTTTGTTTAATCTCCAGCACTAAGATTATCTTAAAGTATTTTGTGGGCTTTTGTTCCTCTAGATTGGTGGCGGTGAGGCTTCCAAGTACTTTGGCCCCAAAGAATTGGAGATTTTTAAAACAAATATGGACATTTCATGTTTTCAAACCATAGAGTAACAGAGATTGAAAGTAACATTGTTTTTCACAAAACTCTCTTTAAATTCTTTAGGATTTCTGAAAATGACTGAATATATTAAAAGAAAATTTCAGAATATGTATTGACATTGTCTGCTACTTAGTCTTATGGGTAGTCTCACAGAAGGCAATAAATCTGCAAACATAAAGTATTATTCAGCAATATAAATAAAGGTTGTACAGACAAACTACAAAATAGCAACCTTCACAAATGAAAGAAAACCAGAATAGGTAACTCCCCAAAATTACTACCTAGCTGAAAATGCTATTGTACCTTTACTGATGAAAAAAAATTCTTTATTACCAAACAAACAAAAAATAAATCATCTGTGCAATAATCATAGTGTCTTGGATGTTTAGAATAAGTGAGCTGTTTTGACGTAATTCTAATACTTTTCATCCAGGATTTACAAACAGCAACTGCCTTTCTGTGGAAGTCTTAGAAATCTTGTAGAGATTGATGAGTTTCCCACATGTGGCTGAACTGAGGGACAGAAAGCTTGGCTACTTTCAGAAGAGCAAAGAGGAAATGGAAGAGTTCCCTCCCCCTCGAGAAATTGTGCCTTTTTAATCCTGTTCTCAGAATATCCTCAAGTTTTATTTAATTTTGATTTTTGAGCTTATTTAAATAATTCCAGCTTCACTCACAATTTGAGTAAATTTATTAATGTGAGGCACTGTGTTTTACTAACAGAACAATATTTTTATGTTTAGCTGGGCAATATCATTGGTTACAGTGAATTAACCTGAGCTGCTTCAGTACTTAAATGAGCATTGAAGTCTAACTAAAAGGACTTTTTATCTAGAACATCAAAATGAACATTTTTTTATTGTTAGTCTACACATTGATATTTTACAAAAAAGTCTTTTTTTCTATAAATTCCTACATAGAAACTAGAATCGGTTATTTATAGGCTCTCTTGTAATGTCATACATTTAAATAAAATGTGTTAAGCACATTGTAAATATAACTAGGGTTTTTTTTATTCTTTACAAGATTAGACAATGCTCTTGGGCAGCCTTTTCCTGTAGTACAATTATTTTTAGATCGACATGTGGGCTCATTCACATTTCACTGAGTGACTCTGCTCACTCACCTGCATACAGCCTGTGCTGGTCATGTTAAAGTCTTCTCCCCACATGACTGCCAAGGAAACAAAGAGGTTTATCTTTCCTCTCACTTTAGGAGGGTTTATTCCTAAATGTAGAAAAGAGAAATTTAATGTCATCTAAGGGAATGAGCCTGAAGTACACTATTTCAAAAAATTTCTGAAAAACAGAAGCAGAGTGAGCGAGATGTTCCTGGCTGAAAGGCAGAGATGCACCCACTGGGCTTCTTGATAGCACCACAGGGGTGCTTGAGGACATGAACATTTTAAGGTTTCCCACTCATTTTCCCTACACTGCTCTGTTGCCATTTGCTGTACAGCTGCATATATTTTGGCCAGAATCACTTCAGGAGCATAACTGCTTCTTTCTTTTGGCACTCTGCAGGATTATCAGTGTTGTAGACATGAAAGGGTCTGAAAAGAACTAAATGTCAAGAAATTTTACATAAAAGCAAGTAAAAATTATTAATAGGGTTGACTGCTGGTAAAAACACAAATTGATTTAAAATATACTACTAATTAAGGAGTTCCCATAAGAACAGCTTTGGGAAAACAACTGGAAAATTAATCAACTGGAATTAGCAGTTTCTGTTATAAGATTTTCCCAGAAGGGAATCTTCCAGTATAATCCATGAGTCATTTTCTTAGGCAGTAAAGATCATGAAGTCCAGAAATCTGCTTTAAATTTAAATGCATGTACATTCATTTGTTTAATATCTCAGAAATTTTTATATTAACTGAACTGAGAAAACTAAATGTAGTTGAGTTACACAGTGTATCAGTAATTTAGTGACATGTACAAATGATGCATAAAGGACATTAGAATCCCTGACTCCAAAATCTAGGCTGAGAACTGCTCATTAGCTATTGCCAGCACTGTTCAGTAAACACGAAGATAGGTGCATAAGGGAAAACATCACATAATTGGTAACCATAGATTTCAGCTGTTAAACTTTAATACAAAGTACATTGTATCAAAAGCGAGAGAAAAACTAGTTGTAATACACCGAGCATTAAATTTAGGATTATTTTTTACATGTCAAATTTAAATTGTGAAACCCATCAGCTTTACAAGTTTCTCAGGCTGCATTCAAAATAAAAAACTCTCAATTACCTGCTCTAAAAACTGACACTGGTGTATTATCCAAAACTGTTGTTCTTGCACATTTGATCACAATAAAACCCCAAATAGGTACTAATAATCTCAGACTTTTCCATATGTACAACATATTTTCAGAAGATGTAATGTAAGAATTAAATCAGTATCCTCATAACCAAGGTTATATCTGGCAAATTATTCTGTCTAAAATCTAAGTACAAATTAGTAGACAACACCTGTAAGATGTTATCTCCTATGAAAAAAAAGTCCTTATGTAATGACCTATTAAGGGTGACTTCACGTCAGCAGTGAGAATGAGAATGAATACAGAATTTAGGTCCTGGTACAGACATGGAGAACTGAGGCACACAAGTCCTAATTTCTGGTCTTTCTTCACTGATTACCAAGTCTGGCAAAAGCATGGATTCCTGCAGAGCTCAGGAAGCACCTGTTGTACTTAACATGCCCACAGCCATCCCACACCATGCTGCCCAGAGCCCCTTGCCATCTTTTGTCTGGTCAGTAACCCAAAAATATTGGGGTGCTCCCACCTCCCTCCCCAGAGAGGTCCCATTTCTCCCCATATTTTCTGAAGCAGTCCAGGATGAGCTGCCATATGGGGCTCCTCATGCCATCCTTTTCTTCCTGGATGAGGTTGCTTGTGATTCTGCTTCTGCTGCTGCGTTTTTGCTAATTGTTTAGTGATCAGAACACTTGCCCCAAAGTGGTAAACTTGCTTGTAAACCTTGTTGAGAGTGTAAAGCTCAAAACAGTATCTTTAGCTTTTAAAGTCACTGCTTTAACTATAAAAAATACAAGGACAACTGAAGGAAAACCAATGCACTCTTTATTCCTGTTGAGAAAGCTGTATTATTATGCAAAAGTATGGCACTTAGGGCTATGGTTTGGCAGTAGACTTCCCAGTGCTGGGTTTATGGGACTCAATAAAGGTCTCTTCCAACCTTAATAATCCTATCTGGTTGGAACCAGATGATCTTTATGGTCCCTTCCAACCCAAACCATTCTATGATTATATGAAAAAGAATTGAAAAGTTCAATAACCTGAGAAATAATTGAGAAAAAGGTACTTAATTTTCTTAACATCTTTTTCAAAAATAGTCCTAAAGATGGGATAAATATTAATAACACAGTGTTAAAGTACATTTATTTCTGTCAATTCAATTTTTTTTCTGACAATTTCAGACAATCACAGCATGAGTGGATACAATCTACATGAGCCTGAGAACCTCTTTGGCCGCCTACTGCACACTGTTCTGTGGAAATTGTGAGTGACTTCTAAATTTTGGATGAACTTTTTCATTCACTATTTATACTCCTCTGAGTAAATTTGTTTTCTTAAACCTGGAAAGCAGTCATGGGTATGAATCCAGTTGAGCTGATAACTGTAGAAGATACTGCTGAAAATGTTTACTGATAAAGGAAGATCCTGCTGATCAGCCAAGCAAGCCATAAAATGATGGTTAATCTTGGGTACAGGACAGGGAAACACACAGTATAAACTGCAAGTAAAACACTAAAACAAAAGTAAAATCTCTTTGGATTACTTAATGAATGACTATATAAAACACAGATACTTTTATTAATTCATGTAGAGTCAAGTGATACTGATGCACATTTTTTTTGCTTTTCCATGGCACATAAATAGCTCTTCGTTATTTATTAAACTTTTGTTCCCTGCCCTGAATACCATTTGATTTTAAGAAGGAGTTCTGCATCAAGAACAAATAGGGTCTCCAACAGCCTTTGAAATGGAAATGTAGAACTCTCTGTGAAATTGTAAAAGCCCTTGATATGCAATCTGCTTGACCTGCGGACTACATCTGAGAAGTGCATGTGTTGGGAGCCCTGGTGCAATATAAACCACCATATAACAGCTCACTTCTACCACTGGTCTCTGCTGTAACAATTCACCATCAGTTTTAACATAAGTGTTTTGCTTTGATAGTGGATATGTGCAGATTTATTATAAGACAGACAACAGGGAACTGAGTATTTATTGTATGTAATTATTCTGAATATTCATAAAATGTAGGGAAACACATTTAAGGCAATAATACACATTTTTAAATGTGTGAAACATCTTTTGGCTCCTTTGTGAACTCCTGAGAGCAGTAATGATAGGGGAAATCATATTGCTTCTCTTGCCCTATAAATTGTCCTGAGGAAGGTTTATTCCCATAAAACTATGATTAGTTGCCAGTGTTTTCAACTTGTGGACAAAACAAAAAGTAACAAACGTATGAACAACATTTACAGCATTATTGCCTTTTTTTTCCTTGCAGATACTCAAAAAAGATATTCAGGAAAGAAGCATAGCGAGGAGCTTTGTGGATCAAATCCATAAAAGGGATCTTTATACCACAGGATTAGTCAATGTGGCCACACTGATGATCAGCACAAACACAACCTATTTAAATTCCTGTTTTATCTTAGAATGATGTATTCCTTACACAGACTGAGACACCAAACAGCTTCATGCTCTCAAGACCAGCATGCCCCTCAGCAGTCACAGCAGGAAGCAATTAATAACTTCTCAGAAAATGAGCCTCCAGACATGGCAGTCGCTGACTTGGAGCTTCCAGGCTATAACAGCCTGAACAGAAACATCTAAACAAAATTCTGCACCAGAAACATTGTGTATCTTTAAACCAAAAATCTTGGACTTAATTCCAAATTTTACACTGAGACGTAATCTTTCTTTCTGTCCCTGTTAATTACCAGTTTTACGACAAGCTCACATTTCCAAGCAGCTCTGCAGACCAAGGTTGCAGAAAGATATTGGACACAATTTTCACATTGTGCCAAGAAGAGTAACTGCTTCTGGGCAAAAAGCCTGAAGAACTGTTTTGACATCCCAATCCTAACCAATATTTGACGTTTTGGTGGCTAGAATGAAGTGTAATCTGCCAACACAGCAAATTAACCTTGAAGACACTGAAGGACATGAGTTTTCATACTGTCTCTATTCAGATTTGCTCTACATCTAAATAGAAAAGAAGCTCTATACTCAGGAAAAGAAATTACACAAAACCACAATGATACTAAATAATTTAAAGATAGAAATTCTGATTTATGCGAGACTAAGGTTTTGAACAAGGAGGAGGAAGAAGTTTGGGCAGGGAGAGCAGGGGCCAGGCAGGACCACCGCATTTCCCGCAGGTCCCGCCAGGGGGCGGTGCGAGACAGGGGAGACCTGGGGCTCCG
>VZRM01006859.1:231204-338868 GCA_013397955.1 Grantiella picta | reverse complement strand
GGGAAGGGGATTGGACCAGGGATGGGTGGGATTGGACCAGGGATGTGTGGGAAGGGGATTGGGTCAGGGATGGGTGGGATTGGACCAGGGATGGGTGGGAAGGGGATTGGACCAGGGATGGGTGGGAGCGAGGCAGGGTTAGGGGCCAAAGGAAGGCTGAAGATCGGTGGCAGCAGTAATTCTGCTCCACGGGATCCTGCTTCCTCATCAGAGAGGCACCCCACAGCCCTTCTGTTTCATAGATTCTTGGATTCTTCAGCAGCCAGTACATAGCCTCACGTATACACTAACACACACACACAAACACTTTTTTATCATATTTACTTAAAAATATATTTTTTATGCAGGGATTGACTAAATTTTAAAAAAGCTTCACTTAGGTCTTGGTTCATTATAGCCATTCTCTTAGTTCAGGAATTAATATCTGAGAATTCGAAACTAGTGAGTTCTGGAGGGTTTCCATCTGAAAGTAATGATTCTTGAAACACATTTCAAAGTCTTTTATATCATGGTCTATAATATAAACTTGTCATAGCGTTTTCAGAATTTGACAAACTGATCAACAATATTTTGTTTGGTTTTGCTTTCCCAGTAAAAGGTAAGATAAGTCGACAGAATGCTTGCTTGGCTATCTATCAGCTTGGATCATCTGCAGAATCAATCAGCTTTCAACAAACTACATCTCAGGAAGTTAGTCCTTTCTTTTAACTTGTGTAGCAGGATTTCTGCATTACATGTCACAGAGTAAGCGGAGTTGGAAGGCACCCTCAAGCATCATCAAGTCCAACTCCCAACCCTGCACAGCACCAACCCCAACAGTCACACCATGTGACCAAGAGCATTGCTCAAACACTTCTTCAGCTCTGCCAGCTTTGGTGCTGTCACTACTTTCTTGGGGAGCCTGTTCCAGTGCCCAACTACCCTCTGGGTGAAGAACCATTTTCTAATATCCAGCCTACACCTCCTCTGATGAGGTGTACGTTGGATATTGAACACAACTTGAATCTATTCCCTTTGGTCCTGTCACTGGTCACCAGAGAGAAGAGATCAGTGCCTGTCCTTCCTTCTTCCCTCCCAAGGAAGCTGTAACTGCTATGAGGTCTCCCCTCAGTCTCCTCCAGGCTGAACAGACCAAGTGACCTCAGCCACTCCTCATATGGTTTTCCCTCAAGGATGCTCTCTAACAGTTTAATGTCTTTTTTTATATTGTGGCCCCCCAAACTGCCTCCAGCACTCGAGGTGAGGCTGCCCCAGTGCAGAGCAGAGCAGGACAATCTTCTCCGTTGCCCAGCTGGAGATGTTGTGCTTGATGCACCTCAGGACACATTCACCATTCACATGGTGTAGTGATTTGACTAGTACCCCAGGGTTTTCAAGGTCTATTAGTATAACTAATTAATTGTCATTAATTGTCTTCTTGGTTTTTTTCTGTCATTCATATCACTCTATTAAAATGTTCTGGTTCTTTTGGGAAAAATATGTTGCATACTTTTGTCAATAAACCTATGACACAGATATTTTTCATTAAGTGTCAGTCAGCTGCACATGAAGTGAGTGATTAGTTGTAATTGATTTGGTCAATTCCTTTTGGGAAATATGATAGAGCAATTGTTTTAACAACAGCTTCAATTTCAGACACCGTATGTCAAGCCTTAGTGTTTTTATCTGGAGATTATGTTTACCTGCAGAAAAAAAAAAGTACTTAGATCATTTGAGATCTAATTATCTCTAGAAACATTCAAATTCCTTTACAGTAAATTAATAGAAAAAAGTGTCAACTAGGAATGATATCTGATGTCACTTCTAGAAAGGACACTGTAAGCCTTTGGGACAAAAAAACAAAACAAGCTCTGTAAGGTAAATAACCACAGGTAACGTGGAGTCACTGGTGGATGCAAGAAGCAGGAGTTTAAATGCTTTCTTATTACTCTGTATAGAATAATCAAATCTCAGGAGGCACTCGACTTGTACTGTAGATACAAGTTAATGTTGGGGTAAATAAAGAAAAAGTCAAGAATTCCATCAAAAAGTTAGGATCTCCATTAGTCTTAAGTTTTTGTAGCAGCCATGTAATAGTAAATTACAGCCATAGTAAATAGAATATCTAAATAATTTAGACATTTTCCATATTTACATGACATTACAAGGCACAGTTTGATAATTATGGAAGAATCCATTGCTCAAAACTATTGATTCGGATATTTACAATAATGTATTTTAAGAATGTCTTGGGAATGCTCCTGTAACACATAATTCCAACTCTTATTTCCAACATGTGTTAGTTGTATGCTACAGTTTGTGGTTGGTATATTGATTGACTTCTTAAATCCACAAGGGACTTCCAGAATGTCTGTAGTCTGCTTGTTCACCCCTAAAAAAAGACATGTATACACCCATATTAATTTGTTTCTAGTATTTGATTTTCAGCAAAAATCACTGATAATAAGACTTACCCTGTATGTAGAATATAACACAAGATAGTAGACAGAACAGTGCAATCTAAATTCCAAGCCTGTAATACAAATAGAAATTAAGGATAATGGTAAAGTGTGGGATTTTCTTGTTTGCCTGATTATTTGACTTTGTGCAGGGAAGGTGAGAAGGAAAATATTTTCCAACTGCCAGGGAATGGAAACTTCCTTTTGTTCTCAGTCTTTGTATGGCCTGAGCTGCTCATAACTAACTTGGTCACAAACTCTCAAAAGACAACAATTTTGAAATGGCAAAACCATAGGTGAGACTGCATAATGAAAACTATTTTTACCTCTAAATCTTCTGATTTTGCATTTCAACAGTTGGGGTCTTCTCCTTCATTGTAGTGGGAAGAGCTGACATATAGGAAAATCAAAGATGTTCACTTCTCGTGTGCTCTTTGAAGGCTGTGAAGATCAATCTCAATGAAGTGAATAGTATAAAGAGATATCATCAAAGGCATGGAGGATTTTTAAACATCAAATCAAAGATGATGAAACAATCTGAAAAAGAATCTTATCACATAGAGATGAAAACTCCTTTTTGAAATCCATGCATTGCATGATGGATATGCACAAACTTATTCAAACTTGCTACAGACATTTCTAGTAAACTATTATCTCTTTAGAAAATATATTTTAGAATTTCCAGTAGCTGAAAGGACCTCTCAACATGGAGTTGCACTCAACAGTGCAGCATCCTTCAGAAGTGCGAGGGTTTTTTATGGAAGAAAAATGCATGTAGGTCTGTACAAAACACTAATGGTACAAAAGAGATAGTGATATGATTAATGCTTCAATATGGGTTATACTTCTATAAATGTAATCTGATTTGTTCTTGAAACAACCACATTGAGATATTTATTTTATTGTGATCATTGCACTGACATAGATTTTCAGTTTGCCTTTTCAATTTGAATTTTTGTTTGTTTGTCTCTTTACCTTGTTTTCTATTTGCTTTCATAATAAGCACTGTGCCCTACTCAGTATTAAGAACTTTTCTGGATTAACAAAGTTCACAAAATCAGATTTAGTACTGAAACAACTTGGACTTTAAATCATGTCTCAGGGTGGACCAAATAATGGATAAATGTAGGAAATGGGAATTATCTCATTGTAAGGGCTTACTTTGAAAGATAATTTCTAGAAGTATCTGATTTATGTGAGATTTAATGTTTGGATATACCTCAGTAAGAAATGTACCTCGATTAGGAATTTTGTGCAAAGTTATGGTGTGCACCTATGCAGTGTTGTACCATTAATGGTTTTGCTAGTTCTTACTCTAGCTCACTTGGTTGCCTTTTTTCACCAGTGTTTTGAAATTATTCTCTTTTGTCAACCAGGGTTATATTTAGCGTGTACCACCTCTGGCAATGCATCAAAGGAAAACATGGCTATGAAAGAGGTTGCACTAAATGACAGATTCAGCTTTTTTCAATGTAAAATTTCTATGGTACCCATTGTACCTACTGTATCTGGGATGGATAGTCTGCCTTATAACTCACAATTAGAAAAATCACAATAATTGACATCTTAGGGATTGTGATTTCATAAAAGGGAATGATATTCCAGTCTGTAGGTCTCAATGCCTTCTCCCAAAGCTGAAGGTCCACAAGCCTTCCAGTTATCCCTGACCTAATTTTTTCTGTAGGTTAGCCCTTCCGGTGCTCCAGATTGTTAACCAGTAATTGTTTCTAAGGCTGACCTTTTGCACAGGTGAGTGGAGTTGTGTGATTTGCCAAATGATCAACAGCTTCACATCTTATGCCCGTATCTTAGTACCAATAGTTCAAAAAAATTTTTTTTCCACTTCCTGAGATCAAAACTCCCATTTTTGTGGAGACAGAGATTTTCTTAGCAGTGATTCTGTATGTGATTCTAGGATCTGGTTGCCTTACCCCCAACTTTTCCCCCAGCTGTAAACACAAATAGAGGCATATGAGCTCCTCTCAGGTGGTTTTCAAAATAACATGGCTATTGAAGGATTAACATTCAATATCTGTTCCACAGTGTTCTTCCATCCAAAGCATAAGTTGCCAAAAGACTTGAATTTTCTTTCTATCTTGAATTGGGGCATGAGAAAATAGCTGGTTTGTGTGTGTGCTTCATTTTGGAGTTTAATTACCAAAACTCTCAAGATTTGAATTTGCTCAATTATTAAATAATGTTTCAGGATAATGTAGTTTGTCATGGTCTGGCTGTTTAAAAACACAATGGCAATTTTAGCCACATTTTAAATAAATATTAATATTGAGACCCAAATAGCTAGCTATTAATGTGAACAATTCTGTCATACTGAAGCAAGGATATTGATGGCTGTGTATTTGTCAGAATGCAGAACAAAATAATATGAAACCATTTTTATACAAGGCACTATCCTATTCAGCAGGATTTTAGTTGAAGTTTTCTTCTCTTATTTATTTGAATAATTTAATAATCTGTTGCAGTGCAATTAAAAAGACAGATTGGACTAAATCCATGTTTGGAAGAGTAGCATATATCACTTTCTCTTGCTGTCATAATTCTGTTCAATTAGCACTGAATTTTGCAGCAGCTACCTTTCTACCTAAATTACTGTAGCAAATTAAAATGCAATGTTTCCATACCTGTAAAATATTCAATATGATCAGGAAGAAGCAGGCTGTGCTTTAGCTCAGGGTTTTCAGATTCTCCTACAGATGTAGCTGAATGCACTCACAAATAAAATCTTTACCTGTATCAAAGAAACAGATCACAGACCTGGCAATAGATTCAGATTTTTTAAAAGACAACACAGGTATTCAATAATTAATGGTTGAATCCATTATGTTCTTGTTCTGAAAACAAATCTGTTATTTTAATGTTCAGCGTGCTCAGTAGTGGCAGGCTGTGGCCTGTGTGTGTTTATGTAAGAAAAAGCAAGAGGAAGACTCACTAAGCATAGAAAATTAAGGTCCATATGTTCTCAGCAGCTGCACAAGCTAGAAAATTGTCAGAAGCTGGGCAGTATCAGTGGAGCAGTGTCACCTGCCTGAGAGCCCAGGGTGCATGGTTTTAATGTCACAGTCAAATTGCTGCATATGCTGCTGTCTCAATGATCGTTGAGGAGATGCAGCCTGTTCCACAAGTCCCCTTCCTCTTCTAAATGATTTTAATGAAATGAAAAACATCTTTCTACCCAGAAACTCCTACAGGATTTCAGTAGCATGACTTCCAAGATGAGAGATTGCTTTGTTGAGGATGGCTGGCAAGCTTTATTACAGAGAATGGAACTAGGAGCAAAAAAGGTGAGAAAAACTGAGGAATAAGATAGTATTTCTTTACAAATAATAGGTTCTTTGTCTTTTTGATAATTTGTGACCATCAAGAGTATAAATTTCTACCTGGATACCAGGAATTTTAGTAAGGGGGAGCTGCACTGAAGCAGTTTGCCACCAAAGCACTAAGATTTCATATAGGAAATATTCATCTCTTTGTCTGATCCTTCCAGCCACCACTTTCTGGGGTGGCAGCTGCAGGGCATGGATTTATTCTTCTGGAATACCTCTTGTGGACCACCCTGACACAGCTCAGGGACCTCAATGGAAGCAGTATGGTGCCCATTTATCAAGCAGCAGTAGCTCATTGGTCCATATTAACAATCAAATTTCCCTGAGTAAAACACAGAATGAAATCAGTTTCTAATTTGTCACTACAATATTATGAAATTGTTTCTATTGACACATCCCAAAGCTCTTGCTCTGTTTGTCTTTGAGAGGCTTGGAACTAAGTTCTGTGTTTCCTCTATGAAACTCACAGCCTTTTGATGAGCACTGAACAGGAGCTCTTCGTGGATCTGTATGAAGAATTCTTCAACGTGACATGAACTGTGCAGCTTTGAAACATGTTTTTGTAGTAGGAACCTGACAAGTATCACATTTCGACCTTGTGAATTCATATTTTAAAATATAACTACAGTCAGATGCTAATATGCCAAACATCCATGCCTCTTTTTCCTGTCACCTGTGAAGAAGCATTTTCCTGATATAGAAACCTAGTGCTTTTTTTTTTCTTCCCTGGAAAACAAAAACTATGGGTTCTAACTTGAGGTTACCTGGGAAAATTCAAAATTGATAAGAATAGCAGATTCCAATAGAGATGTAATTTGGAGGAAAAAAACTTGTATGACAGCAGAGCTCTTTTTCCTGTGCTAGAAAGTGCATTAAAATAAGACACTGCCAAGGCTAAATTTATCCTCTCATCAGAAATCATAAGCCCCTGTATTTTATTTAAAACATAAAGAGAAGGAATTGATTGTCTTTCATTTACATTTGCCTAACTTCTGTGTCCAGTATTCTGATCCCACACTAATTAATTTCTGCATTAAGTGCCTCAGAGTTTAGACGGATGAGTGTATTAGTGAAAAGCAAATAGACTGAACTAACACAGTAGACTTCAGTGACAGGTATGGTTTCATACACAGGATGTAGGAGCCTAAACAGGAATTAATCAGCTGTTAGGATAAAATCTAGTTGTATGAATTGCATGTGGTGAAACTGCTTCTATTTACAGGTGACTAGGGCCATTTGATGCACCTAGGATATTCATTGGACTGTGAGAAAGACAGAATAGAAATATAAGAGATGCTCAGCCCTTTGACAAAACTTTCCTTTAAGTTCAACTAAAGTTAATTTCTAAGTTAGTTATCTTAAACCCAGCTTCAGCTGAAGCTAACCTGAAAGTAACCCAGAAGGATTGATTCATCAGACTAAAACAGACAACTAGTGCCATTTGGGACGCCTTAGGGCATTTCAGACATGCACATGTGTCTGGCACAGGACACATGTGACACAGGACAAACAGGATGCCTACACTCCTCTGGAGCATCTGGATACCACACACTGTGCCCAAGAATATCTCAAAATAAATGCCACTTATAGACAACTGAGTTTGATGCTTATTGTCCCACAGAAGCTTTCAAAACAATTACCCAAAATAATGTATTGTAATATAGCAAAAGAAAGTCACAGTTAACCCAGGAGTTTTCATGTGAATTGCTCTACAACAAAAACTAGATTTTGTTAACAGAGGGATCATTTTCCCATTGTTATTTGTACATTGTTCCAAATCATGTTCCCTACATCTGCAGGGTACTTTACAGTCCTCATTGCCAATGACAACTCACAAACACCAAGTAAGATGGTTTTGCACTACCCAGTTCTGCAGAGCAGGGTGTTTCACACAGCCAACAGATAAACACTTTCCCACACACCACTGCTAAGAGCCCGGACAGGGACAGAAACAACTTTATGAGATTCCTTTGAGCTCACTAACCAGAATGTTTTAATCAGCTGTCAATTGTACTTTCATTCTCAGCACTGATGATGTGGAAATTAATGACCTAAATGTAGATGGAGCTGAAGCAAAGGCTAGTGGCTCCTGCAAGACCCCCTGAACACTGGAGCATTCCGGTCGCAGTCTGTTACAGAAAAGGGATAAGAAGTTACATTATAAAGGAGGCCTGGCAGAAAAGAACTTTAGCATGAAGTCCATGACTGCATGTCCTAACACAGACCTCACCCTAGCTACTTCAGTTTGTGTTTCCTTTGGGCTCCCGTTTACGTGATTGGTACTTATGGAGATTTTGAATGTTATTTTAGCCAGATTCTCCCATCACTTAGAATATTATAAAGGGAGCACGACTTCCAATGGACTAACTTGGTGGTGTAAAATAAGCAAAAACAGGGAGAGAAATCAAATAATTCTAGATTGCCTACATGCCTTCTATCCATTTACCACTATGCCACTAAATCCCTTCTGATTTTCTTTTGTTTATTCTCTAGTTAGCAGCCACTCAGTTAAAGAATTCATTTTAGCCTTGTTTGTTATTCTTAGACCCTTGGAATAATCTGAAAGGACTGACTTCAGTATTGTATAAACTAGCTGGTTTATAATCCAGTTCCACTGAACAATTTTTGTTAATGTAAATACTTTAAACAAATTAAGCATTCTGCCTTTATCAGGTTTGAGATTTACAGTTCTAAATTACTTCAGATTTACCCAGCAGGAAACTTAATAACAATACAAGGAGGATGCAAATCAGTGAGTTTTCATAGTTAAAACAGATAAATTAAAGAACTTTGAAGGTTGAGAAAATTATGAGAAAATATTAAATTGAAAAAAATCAATACTAACAGTGTGACACTTTTGAGGAGAGGTGCTAAGTGTATGCAAGCATTTACAGGGTAAAATATCTACTATGGAGAAAGCTGATTTATAGCAGTGCCATGATGAAAAACACAGGACTTTGCGAGGGTATGGAGACCAAGCATTCCTGACTGAAGGAATCCAGTTATGGTGAAAGAAATTAAAAAAAAAAAGTTAGAAGATATTATAAACTTACTTTTTTAGGAACACAGCAAAACCTTAAATGGATGAGATTCCTTGTTTCATCTAAGAACACACTGCTTTTTACTAACAAACATTAATCCATGCCACTCTCAACCTGTACTGCAGGAATCTGAAGAACATTGTACTCAGTAAACAAAATCAAACTAATCTTAAAAGTTAAAAATCACACAGACCGAAAAAGACAAAATTCCAAAGAAAAGAATATGCCAGGGACTCTGAATTCCTTCAGGAACTTCTTTGCTCTTATTTTTTAGCTGAAAGATGACCAGATACTGTGATAATGAATTGAAGTATACACTATATTGGGAGTTATTTTCAAAACAGTAGCAGTGAGACTGGCTAAACAAAATGCAAAACTGATTATCTGAACTCTCACAGAGGTTGCTGTTTCTGCCATTTCAAAAAGAAAACAAAACAAGGCAACCATGCACTAGAAAGCTCTCCTGAAATATCTAGCGGGGGAAAATTCCTTAACAGACTTTAGGACAGAGGGCATGACCCTAAGGGCCAACTTTCAAAGGGCTTTCAGCTTTGGCTGTAAATTGAGTATGTTGCCTGCAGGCACAAACAGGATCTATGCTTACAGACAAGATTTTGCAGTGTTTTCAGATCACTACTGGGTCAGTTGCTCACTTGCATGCAGTAGATCTGCAACAGACCATTAAGAGCTCTTGTAAAGTTGCTGTGATGAGTTGTTTCCTTCTCTAATTCAAGCGTTTCTGTGATAGACCATGCTAATGTATGAACAGGTTATAGCATTATTATATTCAGGAATGGTTCACCCTCTACATCCAGCAAGACACAGTTTCCATCAGCAAGAGCAGACAGCATTAAAACTGAGTTTATTGCATCAACAGGCTCACAGCTTTGCACTACTGGGAAAATAATGTCATTATGTATTTCTAATGCCAACTTTAATTTCATTGTGACTCTGTCTTCAACTTACCTCTTTCATTGTAGCTTCCCCAGTCCTTTTTCTCTTTTTCTCCTGGTCTTTCATGTAGTCTTCCTCTCTCTTTCTGCCAAAAATCCTATCTCCTACTCTAGCCAAAACTATCTGCTCTGAGTCTGCAAGAGGCTGTGGGTTTTACTGTGCTTTTTTTCTTTTTTTTTTTTTTCCAGGTTTTACTGGCATCCTTATACTGAGGGTTTATTTTCAAAAGCAGTTGAACTGGAAGAATGCAAACTCTTTATTCAGCTTCCTTAAACAGAAGTTTCAGCTTTCAATTTCCTGCTGTTATGGACAAGAACTACAGGATATACTGGCACACTCACTGAACAGATGCCATTAGCTGGAGAGGAAAGGTACACTAACAGAAATTGGAGTATTTTATTCAACGAGGATATTCTTTCTTGTGATGTTAAACTGGCACTTTAAATTAGTTTTGGGAGGCTTCTCCCATCACCTAGAACTGATACAAGAAGGTAGCCTGAGGTTTTCAGCAGTGGCTGACAGCAATGTGTGCAACGGAGACACGAAGGAGCTGTGGGGCATGAATACACAGAGTTTCCTAAAAAGCATGCTCCACCAAAAGTGTTTCCTGAAAACACCAAAAGTGTGTCCTGAAAAACACTTAAACACCCCAAAAATCAACTATCTTTTCTGGAAACCTTCCTCTCCACCTTTAAAAGTCCTCACAGCGTGTTAATCTGAATAAGCACTTTGAGGGAGCTCTGAGTGCCCATCCCCTTTCTCCTCCTAGTGGAATCTTCTTCCATATGCTACCTCACTGAAGTTAGTAAAGTCACTTACATGTGATCAAAATTAACACAAGGACCACAGTGTGTTTTGTTGCATTAAAGGAGCTGTCACTATCACTTTAAATAACCAAAATCTGGTGGTGTTTTGTTTCAAGCCTCCAGCCATCACTGTAAACTCCACGTGACAGAAATAACCTCTGAATTCAAGCACACCTAGCCTCCCTGCCTTTCTTCTACCCTTGCTGCAATCACTTGTTTCCTGCCACTCAAGCCATAGATTCTGTTTTCTTTGTATCCAGTCTTGTATTAAAATGCATCGAGAAATCACTGTGTAGCTATAATTCGTTTTTTGCTTTCTCTGCCCTCCAAAGACATGCTCAGGGTGCAGTGAGGGCTGAGCGTTCCTCAAGTGTTACAATTGCACTAAACAATGGCAAAACCTCAGAATTAAGAGGAAATCTTAGCTAGAAGCACAATGCAAAAATGAGGGAAGTGTATAAAGACCATCAAGGATCTCTGTTGGAGCAGACCGAACCATAACTATGGTATCTGTACAGGTTTTTTTAGTTAGCAAAGGAAAATAATTTTCTCACATCCCATTTTATTAAACATAACATGTCCAAATATGCTACTGGTTTTTAAAACAATCACACAGCCCCATTAGTTTTTCATTCTTCTCATATTTTTGTATTACAATGGAAGTTGCAATATGGGACAAATATGTATCATCAGACAGAAGAGAAGGAGAGGATGCTGTGACTTTTTTAAAAATCACCTACACAGACACAGCACACACAGCAAGGTGTACAGCCATTGTTTAACAAGTATGCAGCAGCAACCAAACACTGTTCTCCTTGGTAGAAAAAGTGGGATCTTTATGGCCAGCTCAAATGTTCAGTCTGTCTGATCTGTCAGAAGTTCATATGGCTCATTGGACCCTGTACAGCTGCCTTCTTGCTTTCTTCAGTAGACTGTGATTTTCTGTTCTTTGTACTGGTCAGACACAAGCTGAATGTTCAGTGGCTGGGGGGTTATATCATTATACATTAATGATGTAAGCATTATTTCTTACACGTATAATGGAAAATTAAAATGCAGTACAGTTGTATAGCATGTGTGACTAGGAATTTGAGGCACTATGGTCCTGTGCTGAAGCAAAAGCCTAAAACAATGGAAACACCTATTTCTTCTTAATTATTTCTGCCACCATCACATCATTATATGACTAGATAGAACTGCTGTTGCTCTTGCTGATATTCTCCTACTCAGTACATGCATAATCAGAGTGGATCTAATGACTACTATTTGCAGCCAGATCAGTGGAAAGAGGAATTGGCATATAGATGACTGTATCATGTTTGTTGTACTGTACACTTTGTTAGGTAGAGCTTGTTACCAAAGGAGAAACACTCCAGCATTGCTGGGTAGGCAAGGATCCTGTTCTGGCTTCCCAGGACCAGCTTCCTGTTGCAGACACCTTGCACCTGGAAAGCACACAGATTGTGAATGGCCTAATTTATCCTTTGTGTAAATAATAAAGTTCCAGAGTTTAAAACTCACATTGCTGACTCTGAGTTTTTCTCCACTGAAAAAAAAAAAAAGCAAGGAAAGGAATTCACTGCACTGACACATTGACTGCACTGAAATGCAGCGCAGCTAACACTGCAGTACCATCTCCTCAGGTCCATTAGACTTGTTAAGCGCTATCTGAAAGTCTGCTCAGGAACACTGAAGAGCAGAAGCTTTTAGAATTATCTGGTCCCACTGAAAATAACTGAAAAAGATTTTGCAGCCTAGAAAAAAAAAGGTAGGGATATGAATGAAATGAACTCCAGCTTGTCTAGTAGTAATCTAGTAATTCTGAAGAATAAGAATTTCTCTCAAAATTATTCTCCTCTGTCCCCCCAAAATCTGAGTGAAACATTCATTAGCTAAATAACTGCTTTAGATTTAGTGTTTTGTCCTGAAGGTGTAGGAAAATTTAGACTTTGTGTTTTTTTCACCCCTCTGACTTTGTACAGCTTAATCCAGTCCAATCATCTTCAAAATATTTTAAATAACTCTTCATGGACCACACAGTAAGCTATATTTTCATGTAAAATTAGTTTCATTTTCCTTGGTGTTAATAAAATCATTAAAGCAACCTTCGGTAATGTAGTGAAAACAGGTCTATTGACTGACTTTCTCCAACACAAGTTATCAATTGTCACACATGTGAAGAGGGAAAAACAGTACAAATGCCTGCTCAGGAGGAGTACATCTATGACCCAACAACCAGGGTATTGCTTTTACAAAGCACACCCATCCATAATTCTCCAAATGTCTGTAAAAATTAATAAACTTCTTTTAAATGCAGTTTCAGCTTTCTAAGGAGCTAGAGTCACTGAGGCATCTTGGCACTAAGCTGCAACCTTCTTGCTGCTTGGTGCCTGCAGACACATTTTCCTGTCTGATTTCACGCTTTTCTCGTCTCCCTCACTTCAGCAGACCACCAGACCACAACCATAGGCACAATGGGGAAATGTTCCTATGATGTGGTTTCTGAAATTTGTCTCAGTTTTTCTTTGCTTGGCAAAGGCTTATTCATTTCCATGTTCTGAGCCAATCCTGTTCCCAGTAAATGATAGCTGTGTGAATACATCTGAGTGCTGAATTTGGCTTTTTGTGTTCAGCTGGTTTCACAATTATTTTTTTCTGACTCAGCGCGCATTCTGGCAAATAAGTTCAAATTCTAGTAAGTAGGGTTGCCACTTAGCAAGTCTTATTATTAGTAAATAGATCTATTACTACTACTTTGATTTTGTTTTCTTTTTCTTTGACATTTAAAATCAAATCCTCATTTTTAAGAACTCTTTAGAGCCTACAGTAGATTAAATTTTCCGGTGTAAGTAATGTATTGTTCAACCTTAACAGAGCTCAGCTGTGCCTGGTGCCAACTGTAAACAATTAAAAAAGTTACTTACATGATAAGAACTGCCTTTTAAAAGGAAAAAACTAGTATAATTTCTAAACATATCCTTAACAGAATGCAGACATTGATAGTTTTACAAAGGCTATCTCATAAAAATGTTTGGGAGGTCCTTGCTGCAGCCCTGCTATGGAAGGCTCAGTGCTGAGGCTGGACTGGGGTGCTCCTTTGATGTTAAACAGAACAAGTCCCAGGGCAGACCCACTGGTGGCACTGCAGTTTTTCCCTGGGATCAGTGCTCTGGAGACTACTGGTGGAAATTGTTCCAACTTCCATGTAAAATAGAGTGTATTGCATTTCCTTCTGTACTACTAGGTGGATTTGAAATCTTAAGAGTGGATACAACATTTAATTAATCACTGAACTTCATTTTAAGTTGGTGTCTTCAAGAGCACAATTCATTAAATTCTCCTTCTTTCATGAGTTCCTTAGGTCCATTGCTTGACAGCAAAATTTAAGGCTCAGTTTATAAAATCCCATCAAAGCTGCTGAAATCCATTAATATAGGTGAGGGAATTTTTTTTCCGGAAGACAAGTGATGACCATAATTCATCTAAATTCATTATAAAAACAATGCCTTTATTTTAATTTATTGGAATGATAAATTTCTTTGCATACTTTTAACTGTCATTTAAGAAACCTGAGTTGTGGTTTGAAAAGTTAAACACAAAAAAAGTTAGAAAATATGTTGCTCCTAGCAATAGTGAAAGGGAAGGGTCTGTAACATACATCTAGTTGCTAAGTTCTGAGACACTTCTAGGTTATGTGTCACTGCCCAAAACAGTTTTGCCATAACTTTATTTCCTTTCTTCCCTTCTCCATAACCATGTAGTTATTATGAAATGGGGATTGCAATTGCCTGGTCTGTCTGGGAGATGATTAACAAGAACTCAGACTTTCTTCTCTGCCCTGCCCCCCCCACCCCTGTATATCATACTTCAGGGAAACACACAGATTTTAGGAGTCCTGAAGGAGATGTGGAGATAGATCCAATTCCAGTCTTAACTGTTTATTTTGGCATTGCATATTGATTCCATTAGAAAGAAAAACTCTTTTCTGCCTTTGCTTCTAAATCAGCCCAGCCACAGAGTTTCATGATCTGTGACTACTTCAGCTTGCTATCATAGTCTTTTCTTGTGGTCCATTTTTTAAATAAGGAAAATGGCAGTATCAGGCATTTACAGCTCAGCAGAACCTTAACAGAATTTAACAGGACAGAAGAGAAATATTTCATCAACTGTAAGTACTCCTCCTTCTCAAAATCCTCCTGCAAATTATTTACATATATAGAGTTGTAGAAAAAGTTGCAAGAATGCTATTAATAGAAAGTGTGTAAAACCCAAGATTTAGTTGAGTTTCAAACATCTTAATTGCATCTCCAAAGGCTATCTGAAATGGTATTAGCCAACAAAAATGAGGATGTGCTTCAAGAACTGTGTCCAGTTTTCAACTCCACATTTCAAAAAAAGACATGCACAGCCTAGAGAAGGTCCAAAGGAGGGCCAGAAAGATGATTCGATTGCTGGAGAAGCTGACTTACAAGAAAAACTGAAGGAGTGTTAGGTCTTTTCTCTCATGAGAAGGCTTGAGGGTGACCTCATCACAATTTTCTAGTATTTAAAGGGTAGCTACAAAGCAGACAGAAGGTCACCTCACAAGGACCCACATGAAGAGAACAAGGGACAATGGGCTCAAGCCACATATGGACAGGTTTCACCTTGATATAATTTTTTCACAGTGAGAATAATCAGTCATTGGAACAATCTCCCACAGTTGTGGTAATCTCCATCATTGGAGGCTTTCAAGGTATCATGGGACAGGGTGCTAAAAAATGTCACTAGGGCTCCCTTTCACATGAAAGTTTGAACCAGATGAACTTCCTCTCTTTTCCCACTTAGGCTGTTCTATTATTCTATGACTCAATCTACTACTTTTTGCTAGCATTTGGACATGCATTATTAATTGTTCTATTTTTGTTGGGGGTTTTTTGGTTGGTTGGTTGGTTGGTTTGTTGGTTGGATTTTATTTTGGATTTTTTTAGGAGAGGGAGTGTTTTGCTGGGGTTTTTTTTGTGTGGTTTTTTTTTTGTTTTTTTAAGTGCAGGAATTCCATCCAAGCCTGAAATTGACAAGCAGATGGGACAATTTACCATTTGCTTGCTTGAACAAGATAACATCAGAGATCTCCAGATCTCTCCAAAATGTATTATTATCTCCTTTGTCACATCCTCTTTACAATTCTCTTGGACTCTAAATCAGATTTGATAAAGTATTTGAAGATTTGGTTTTGCCATGAACGATTGTCTTCTGTCATGGCTTTAATTCATAGTCAGCATTGAACAAATGGCTTATCTGCCATTCTTTGACTGTATGATTTCTGACTGTCTAAAATAGCAAAATTATCAATGTTGCAGTGACCTGTTTTTTGTCCATGATGAAGGATCATGCTGATTTTTTTAAAATAAGCTAAATTACTTTGAACATATAAGTTGGCAGGGATAATAAATTAGAAAAGAGATAATTCTACAGTTGAGAAATCACAGTAAAATGAGAGGAAAGGATTATAAATATCAACCAACAAACTGTAATATGTGGATCAACTAGCATAGATTTTGTATTATCATCATTTAATGTAACTTTAAAGCACAGATCTAGCACATAAATCCCATGGATTTAAGAACACATGAAATTTTAGTTATCAGAAAAAAATAAAATACTCCAGAGGATATTCTGATTTTGAAGGCTGGAAAAAATGCATCTTGAGGTCTTGTGTAACTTAAGTCAAGAACTCATGAATACTCGGGCGTGCACAGTTAGGATATATCTGCCAAAAAGAAAATTAGGAGTTCCAAGATATGTAAGATGTTGAAGTAATTTCTTCAATTCCAAGATATTAAAGTAATTTCTTCAATAGCATATTAAAAATATTAATACATCATTCCCACCTTGTTAAACAAATTTACCAGTCAAATATTGAAATTTGAGTAGAAAAATTTGGCTAATAGGTTGGGAATTTTTAAACTACTTTCAAAAGCAGAAAAACATTACTAAATTAAGAAGTTCAGTGAAGAGTAACTGAAATGGTCAGAATGTTGGGACTAATTATAAGGTATAATTAAAAGTTCTGAATACCTCAAACTTAGCAAGGGGTTGACTGAAGGGCAATGTAACCCCTCACAGATTTTTTAAAAAAAATGTTAACATCAATATAATATGGATAAAGTAAAGCTGGAAACAATTGAGTAAGTATCAATAAAAATTAAGAATAAGCATTGTCTGGTTTTCTTTATGAAAAATTGAGGAAATTGCATACCATAGAAATATTTGGTATGTGAGGTATCGTAAAAGTGAAGATGGATTGTATGAAAAAAAGGGGTTTTTTTGTGGAAAGGGATCAAAAATCCATAATATTGTGATCACTGAAAAAGTAATTATATTTCCAATAGCTCAAGAAACAAGTCGAGAAAGAGTTTCTCACAGTCGCTGTAGCTATCACTGACTATAATAGTGAGCAAGTGTTTTGGAGAATGAGGGTGAGCCATGGAATTGCCCTGGATTCCTGGATAAGGTTGTCACAGAAAGAAATTCTAACCAACACAGCCATGGTCTCACGGCCATTATCCAAACCTCCCTGAAATTATTGGAATATTTCCACTGACTTAAATAGACTCTGACATTCTGCCACAGTGAAATGAACTTATGGCTAGCACCCAAAGTTCAAGAAAGCCCAGAGGACAAGGTCCTGACCTTTCTATGCCTAACAAGGGGAAAAAAAAAAAATAAAGGAGCAGAGCAGGCAGGAGAATGGTGGAGGCATAAAGGAGAATAGCAACTCTGGGCTATGTACCTCCTGGAGAAATTGATAGGGAAGGGATAAGAGATGGTCATAGAAATCTGGGTCAAGGAAGAGGGAGGAAGAAGGACATGACACAGCAGAGAGAACTGAATAACACAGTTGGCAGCCCCTTCATGGAGCTCTGATTAGAGCTGCAAGGATTCAACATCCTCCAAGTACGTCTCCCACTTTCCTATTCCTATTGCAAACTCAAAACTGAAAGCAAAAAGGCAAAGGAGACAAACAGGAAAGATTTGCTTTGGTGGCAAGAAGAAGAAGTAGGCCAATTTGACAAAAAGAAAAAATGCAAATCACAGACCTATAAAATATAGTTTCTTGCATCCATAAGTTAACACTGAAGAGAAGTTTTTGACTCAGAAAAGCTATGGTTAAAGACACATAATCCAAAAAGATAAATAGCTATAGGCATGGCAAACATTGTCCTCTATTACTCAGGAGATTGGATGAGCATGCATGAAGCATAATGGGTGGCCTTAGGAATTATGAGAAGAGATGGGGAAAAAACAAACACATCAGAAAACTGATGAAATCCGTAATAAAAATAAGCTTGCATTAAAAATATTTTAGCTTAAGACTGCACTAAGAGAGCCTTAAAATTTTCCTTCCTGGAAGATGGTAAGCGGACCGGCTTTAAGAACTGCTGAAGACACAGATCCTCACCCAGGCATGTGTCATGATCCAGACAGCAGGTGCTTCTCAGAGCTTTCACCAGCAGTGACTTCAGTGGGAGGGTTTTGCCTCTCTCCCCCTGCCAGGCAGTCCAAGCACTAATATTTATTCAAATGGGATAAACAGTAGAAACAACTTTTTGAAGAAATAGAAATGCAGTTTGTTAGGGCTATGAAAACTCAATGCCAGATATTTAAAAGTACAGTCAAGCCACTTAAGTCCAGCCATAACATTTAGATTCTATTTAATCCTACTGTATTTTTGTAACTGATTTTTGATGAATCAGGCTTTTAAAAATTTTTGCGTAAACTATTCTCTGGATTTATATGCAAATACTATCCTTTGTAAACTGAAATGGTGGCATATATTCCTACTACAGTTTACAAGTAGCCTAACTATTTACCCTTCAGATTATTCCTAGATTTTTTGATGGTAAATAGCATCCAAAGAAAGGAAAGTGCTACCTTTTGGTATATCACTACAATAAATAGACTTGGAGATCACAAAATTCCTTCTGTTAACATTCTGGCAAGAAGACTAATCTGAATCTGATGGGTTAGCTCAATTTTTTTCAGATTGTTTGCTTAACATAAATGTTAAGAACAGTTTGGGAAATTACCTGCATTATAAATGAGCTACTTCAAAGACTGCCAGAATTTGTCAAAAGTCATGTCATCTTTTGATCTTCCTAGTAGACCAAAATTATATTCTTACCTCAAACTGAAGTGAGACACCTGAATAGCACCAAATTCTAAACAAGCAACAACGCAATCTCTTGAAGACTTGCTGAACTTCCATGCCAGTACATTTTCATTCAGTACATTCAGGATGCGATTAGACTGGGAAGGGAACTGTGGGCTTAAGAGAGAAAATTTCCCAATCCCTTCTGTTCTAAAAAAGAGAAAGAATCTTTCATCTTCTTATGTGCCATGTGTGCTACAGCAATGTCTGCTTCTTCAACTTCTTAAGACTTTTGCTTCTACCTACTCCCATAGAAGCTTTCGCACTTACATGATTTCCTTCCTGCCACAGATATTTTATGCCCTGTCCAGTAAACTGGTGTGGTCAAAAAAGTCAGAGGGGCTACAGAAAATAAAAGTAATGATCTGAGTTAACAGGATGAGCAGTGAGACAACCATTTGGTGTAGCGAGCCTTAAACGTAGTGAAGGGCCCAAAAAATGGCCAGTTAGAGCAAAAAGTCTCTCACCTCACCTTTCAAGAGAAGCAGAAATTCAAATTTAATCTCCTATCATCTCAGATTTCCAAGACATCTTTTACATTGTGGGTGACAGTTAAAGATGTAATTTCACTGAAATGTCAATAATATTCATTCTGCCTTTTGGTACAGTCCATAATTACAAGTTCATACAGAGGTTTTCAGGTCTACTCGACTTCATTAATGTATTTCTCACAGTAAAGGATCACAAACTAGTCCCTCTGAGTAAAATATCCTGCTTAGCATACAGAAATATATAAAACACCTCCAACATCACTACATTAGGCATCATACTGCAGGTCTAACATCATCTCACACCATTTTTAGCTAGTATAATCTTATATAAACACTCTCAAATACCACATTTGAAATGTAAACATACAGGATAAGGCAAAATGAAATTATATTCTATGTATCTATCTAGCATAATGTAACATAAAGACAAAGCAATATTTTATCTTTCTCATCAGCCAATTAAATCTTGCTCAAACAGGCACTATAAATAATTAGGATTTAAGGAGTCAGACATTTTAAAGAGTTGAGACAAAGCTCTACACAATACTAAAATTTAGATAGCAAATGCAACAAGGTTTACCTGGGGAGACTTTTAGCTCATTCCCACATATGTTCTTTAAATGTACTTTGTCCCTTGGTGGTGCAGAAGCAAATTGACAACATGGGAAATCTACCAAGGAAAACAGAAGGTGTACATTAATTTCACACCTAATTATTAACTAATTTGCTCAGGCTCTGCCAGAATAATCAGCACTTGAACAGCTTCACTTGTTCTCAATGAGCCTCTGCAGTGTCTCTGTTTAAAATTCCAGGGGGGGCACAGTTGCAGCAGGATGAATAATAATGATTTCAGGGATGCTGAGCCTGGCTTGGGCTCTCTCTCCTTCCATGGGGCCTGCACCACATTCTTTTAGAGAACCAAGAATGACTAGGATGCTAAAGCTAGGGTAGATAGATTGGGTAGATGTGATTTCTTTCTGATAGCTGTGCTACACTAGGATAAAACTGAAGAGGAAGATGATGCAGGTGAAGTAGCTCCACTGGTTTTATGTTGCTGTAAAATTGTAAGTGTTAAGACGAACTCTGTGTAATTTGCACTGGAAAAATTATTCAGGACAAATTAATGTGCATAATGTATTATGAACCAAGGCTTTGGTGCTCTAATACAAACAGTATATAGTGTTGGGAGATGACAGGTTCAACTAACTTACTAAATAAACACAAACCATCTTTGACAGACAGATAATGTGAAAGGCTGACAGAAATTTTTCTACATGCTGCTGCTTTTTTCAGATAAAGCTTCTGAACATACAGCATATGTAATCAGTTCCTTATATGTTTGATCTAGATTGCCTTTCACTTCCTTCTGTACCCCATGCAGGTTTTAATTTGCTGTAACATCTGTCTAATAAAAAGTCATACATTTATACAAAGTATGTGAAAATTTGAAAAAGAGCATTATGCTTATATAAAGATACAAACATCTTCTACATCCTATCCTTATTACATTATTCTAGGTATCAGAAATTTATATGATCTATCATTAACTTAGAAAAAGAGGCACATGTGAAAAATGGAAAATATTTAGGACCAGATTCAGATGGAATGCTGGTACAAAAAGAATTTGGTAAACTTTATAACCCAAACTGAAAATTACAGTGCAACTTCCTGTTTGGCTCTGAAGACTCCAAATGCCTGCACACATCTTTACACTTAAGTCTCACAGTGCTCACTGACTGACACTATCTAGCTCAGCTCTAGAAACTGGGAACTCAAAAGAAACCAGCTTCTAGGAGAGTTTTATAGTTGGTGAGAAGCAGGCTAGGCTGAGCAGGACTTTCCTCTTTTGCTGAAGATTTGTGAAGGAGGTTGGGATTTGAAAAAGAGGGAGGGAAACCCAGAAAGTGTGAGCTTGGCTCTGCAGATGCACTTGGGTAGGAATGAGTTGTGGGACTGTCTCTACCATCAGGACTGATCATTCAGTTTATACTGGACTCCCTGCAAAGTATTTGACTCCCTGCAAATATTAAACACTGACTGGACTTCAAAAAAATAAAAGTACCAACACTCCGACATCAGTAATTACCTACAATGCTACAGTCAAACTTCATCCCTGTGTAAGATTCTAAAGAGTTTGCAATTCCTTTGGCAAAGGAATGCCTTCCTTCCCTTTCCTGTGGGGCTCCCTGTGGAGCTCATAATACAGACACTGAGAGAGGAAAGTTTGAATAAAAAATACTATTTCAAAGGTTCCTTTTGGCTCTCAAGTCCCATTCTGGAAATAAGTCAAGAAAATGAGAGCTATGCAGTATATTTCTGCAGAGGACAGCTCACCTCACTAAGCTTAGCGTCGTATCATAGAATGATAGAAAATGTATTCAGTCTCTAAATTTACACTCTTAGCTAAGTATTCAGCTTTTGATGGATAAGAATTGGGGTGTCATAGTTAAAATGCAAAAACCAAAATCTGCACAGGGTAAATAAGACAATGAATAAATGGCTCTGTTCTGCAAAGTAAGATTCTTGGCATCCATTGCTTTCAGAAACAATTAAGAATGTGCAATAACCCTCAGGAGTGATCTCCAAGTAACCTCTGAGAAAAAGCATTACAAATATAAAGTAATTTTAAAAGACAAGTGTAAAACCCATAAAATTATAGCAGAGCTTATTTACTGTTTTATACCAAGACCTGTGCTTCTATAAAATTTTGTGGAATTGCATTTAATTTACCATGGGTTATTTCTTGAGTAAAAACTAGCAAGAAAGGTAATAATAATTTCCCAATAATTTTATATTATTTTCATCATAGTAGATAACGTACCTATAACAAAAAAATCCAGCAACTCTGTTTTGTAGTATTATGTTTATTGTATTGAGTTATATGCAATATAATACACATCAATTTCATATGGTGCATAAGCAGTAAAATAAAGAGTATGAAGCACAATGGCATTGCAATTATTTAGTGCCATAAACACTATAAAGCATCAGGGTAGCTTGCAAAATTATTCTAAAAACTAAGCAGGAATGTATTTCTAAAGTTTCCTGAGAGCTTTGCCAAGATCTACTCATCTGTGAGTATATCCTCCTTAAAATGAATCCTCCACTGGTGTAATTTAAGATAGATCCATCAGCATAAATCAAATTAATCAACATACACCAGCCTAGAGTCTATATCCACATGGATTCTTCCTTCCAGCTACTGTATTATTCTCCAGTGCAAGCCCAGGAACCCGAGTTAAGCAAAAAAAGAGTTTACCAGAGGGGAAACAAACTTTAAAATAGTAATTATCACATTATTAGCATACTTTGCATACTACAGGAGCGCTCCAAGGATTCCAAGCAGAATAATCAGTCTACAATCAAATCACAAGTTCACAAAAACCATTTGACAGATTAGAAAGGGATGAGGACTACACTCAACCTTATCAAACCAGAAAATGCTCCCATTTGCTTTGACTGTGAAGCCAATGTTATGAAGTTCCAATCCCCATCCTCAAGAGCAGACTTTTATTCCAGAATCACAGCTCTTTCCCCCTCAGCAGTACCGACTTGCACACTGCAGGTCTGGTGTAGTAAACAAGACCATTCACAAGTCTGGAAAAAAGGTAAGTTCTGAATCAAGACATCTGATCCCATCTTGTGGATTCAAATAAACTTCTGACTCAGGAGAACAGGGACACAGAGTGTGCTTGTTCTGGCAGATGCCCCAGACAGGTGCATAATTACAACTGCCTGGATGGAGGAGGTGGTTCCCAGAAATAAAGAATTGAAAAGATGAATTTTCTGAACTGAAGAGAGGAGGGGTCTGGGCAGGCTGGATCAATGGACCAAGGCCAGTTGTCTGAGGTTCAACAAGGCCTAGTGCCAGGTTGTGCCCTTGGGTTACAACAACCCAGCACTACAGGCTGTATGATAAAATATGCATTACAAAATTTTTGACAGTCAGTGAGCAGGTGTATAAAGATACAGAAGTATTTGGCTTATTCCTCAGTGAAAGATGTTTGACTGACAAAATTACATCTCTATTGGAATTTTACTCACATCATGAGGGCACTAAAAATACCAGTGAAAATATTAAATATTCTTCTTGTTACTTACAGATTATTTTTCATGTCAGAGAAATGTATTTGCAGATTTATTGAATCAAATTCATCCTTAACACTAAAATTCACTGTAATGATATTGAGATGAGGGTGGCATATTGACTTCAATGATGCAAAATTATAACACATATTTTTTAATTCCTTCACAGAAATTAGATTCATTATCTTAAGGCATGTGTGTGACTAATAAGAATCCATTGCATAACAGATTCTGTTACACAACAGTCTTAAAATAAGTTTTTGTTAAAACTTATTTTCTTGTATTTTGTGTATGAAGACATTCAGGACTGGTGTTTTTCTTCATCCATCTTTCTTTATTTCAGACGTTGTATTTGTTCAGAGAAGCTCCAAAAATCTTTTTCAGATGTAAAATTCTGTTCGGATCACAGACATTATCTAAAAGAAATAAAAGATAAACTAAAAACAAGTGTTTTCTGTAATTTAAATAAACAGTGTTGTTACCAAGCAATGCTTTCAATATTTCTTTAAAACATTACTTCGAGGAGGAGGTCACAGTTTGCTAGGACACAAAATATTTAAAATCAAAGCACACAGTTCATGTTGCTAAAAGTACAAAAATTAATAAATAGTGGCAAAGGATTGGCCAAATTCTGCCTTCCTGAGCCTCTCTTAGAGTACAGCTTCAAACAAGCAGCAAGGAGAACGACTTGCTTACTTTTCAGGCATTTTACAACATTCCAAAATGAACAGAACAATGTTATCTGTGCGTCACATCTGGCTAGATTAATCTGTACTTGTGAAAGAGACTCTTACAAGAAGATCATAACTTATATTAACAAGAGAATATAAAACAACAGTTTACATAGCAAATGTCTCTAGTATTTGACTCCCTGCAAATATTAAGATTACAGACAGCACTTGGCTGATGATGCAGGAAGGAAACTGTATTGTGTTTGATGCTGGGATTCAGAACTATAGGAGGATAAGCCACTAAGTAAGGAGAGTGGTAGTTTATCCAGATGGATACAATTTTCAGAAGACAAATGGGAAACAGGATAGAGAAGGTGTGCTGGCTCAACACTTAAATCACAAGTGACAAAATCACTTATGCAGGCTTTGTAGTAATAATGGTGTAATAAAGAAATGATAGCAATGACACATTTTAGGGAAATCTAAGAGGGAGCAGAAATGCAAAAAGAAATAACAGTGTCTGCAAGAGAATACCACATCAGCAGCTCAGAGGAGCTGATGAATGAATTCTGAAATGTCAACGTGACAAGTGCAGGAATTAATGCTGATCTTGAGAGGAAATCTGAAGGAAGTTACTTTAGCAATATTTTACTAAAGATGAACATAAATTGAGAAATTATAAAAAGATTCAACTTCAGGATATCAAAGTATTGGTTTGAGAGGTAGCACAAACAGCCATTGATAAGGACAAGAAGAAAGATGGACAATTTACATATAACTTCTAAAAAGGCAACCACGTTTGCTGAGTAAACTCCTTAAGAAGCACAGTATAATAAATTCTGTCAGCATAATTTAAAATTGTAGCATTTGTGTTCCATGTATATTTAGGAGAGGAAATTACTTTTTAAAAATAAAATGGGTTTTCTTCCTTTTCTCTCAGGATGAAACATTCAGGTCTGAAGGCATGTGAGGATTTAGGGAGTCCATTTGAACTAGTGAAGACTCACAGGGAAGCCTCTGCCCATGTTTGGCACTTCCTTTGGCAGCATGGCCATTGGCAGCTATGCAATTCACAGAATCACAGAATGGGTAAGGACAGAAGGGACCACTGGAAGTCACCTGGTCCAACCTCCCTGCCCAGGCAGGGTCATCCCAGAGCACATGGCACAGGAATGTGTCCAGATGGTTCTTGAACATTTCCAGTGGGGGAGACTCCACGGTCTCTCTGGGAAATCTGCTCCAGAGCACAGTCACCTGCAGAGTAAAGTTCTTACTCATATTCAGGTGGAACTTTCTGTGCATCAGTTTCTGCCCATTGCCTCTTGTCCCATTGTTTGGCACCACTGAGAAGAGCCTGGATCCATCCTCTTGGCATCCCCCCTCCAGATACTGATAGACATTGATGAGATCCCCTCTCACTTGTCTCTTCTCAAGGCTGAACAGGCCCAGCTCCCTCAGCCTTTCCTGATAAGAGAGATGCTTCAGTCTCTTAATCATCCTTATAGCCCTCTGCTAGACCCACTACAGGAGCTCCGTGACTCTCTTGTATTGAGGAGGCCTGCATAAAAGTGGCATTTCTGGGACAGCAGTACTGGAACTTGGGGATTGTCCTGGAGGTATTGTGAGAGCAGACCAGAAGAACTTGCAGGCAGGAGAATCACCAGGCATCATGCAGTTCTGGAGTGAAAGACAAAGGGAAAATAGCCCTGCTGCAGAGATATCTTTGGGGACTTGTATGATCCTCCTTTTAGATTGCAGCTGGGATCTGCAAGTCCCTGACCAGGCAACTGCCAGCCAAACGAAAGGAGAGAAAAGTTTTATAAATTGTTTCCTATTTCTGATGTTCATGCAACTGCCTTGCCTCAGTAACACAAGCATTTCACAATAATGCAATGTACCACATCTAAGGCAAAAGGAGAAGTGTTACAGTTTTTTTTTTTTAATTAAACCCTGCAGTGCTGTGAGATAGTTGGCTGAATGGCTCTAGCAGTGATTTGAAATGATTAAGATCAAATGGAGGAATGGAACCGAAAGGAACCCTACAGACAGCCTATAATCTTCCTTCAGTGATCACACATAACATTTGTAGTATTTTGAACTGCTAATGTAGTACCCACAAATGAGCTTACATTTCACTTTAGAAAAGGCATACAGGCTTCACTGAAGATAATGAAATGGACAATTTTAACTGCAAGCAACGGTAAATTGTTAATTAAAAATACTTAATACTTTAGGAATGCTCCTTTAGCTTCTGAATTTTTATCATACAAAACAATAAACAAATCTAACACTCTAGGTCAACATATTCTTCTTATTTTCTGGAGATATTGGACATTCTATGTCTACAACTACAATATCTATGTCATCAAATTTTAATTTCAGCATATTATTAATATCCATGAATACAAATACATTTACATTGGAAGGAATGCTGTATCACAGGTCAATAGGTTCAAAAGTCAGACACTCACGCAACTCCTGAATATTGCTGCCACCTTCAGGAAACACATGATAAAAAAGGACCAAATATTAGAAAATAAATGGAAAATAAAGTCAAGATTTATGATGCCACTTGGTTATTATGCTGTACTTCTGCGAGATTAATTTTGGCATAATGGCATATACTTTTATTATTTTCAATTTCCAATAAAGACTTAAGTCTGATGCTAAGAGATGTGCCTAAGACCAGTCAGAGCTATTGACACACATGTCTTTAGCTGCTTGAAGTTTCACCAAAAGAAAGTTGTGGATTGGAAAATTATTTTATTGGCATTTAGATATTTATATTGCCATTGAAGCTTATTTTGTCTTTGAGGTAGTTACTTAGCATCGCAATACAGATTTGATCACCTCAGTTCCAGTAGTTACTTTTTACAACTGCAATCAGAGCATCTATTGAAAAGTGTGTCATAAAATGCAGATGGAAAAATCAGTATCTATATATTCACTAAATTACATTTTTAATCAATAACATTCCTGATTGTTATCGGACAGGCTGGTTCCGAGTTGGTGCTTTACAATGTTATGCGAGAGTCCTATTGATTTCCTGCCAGTTTCTCACTTTTCAGAAGAAAGAGATCAGGAACAGCAAAGTAAGATCTTCAGTCTTTTTGAAATGTCAGCATAACTGAAGTTTAAGTACCAAGTAAACAAACTGACCCAATTTAAGTTTTTGATTCCTGTAATAGCTTACATGCATCTCATACCAGCTTAGCTCTCAATAGGAACACACAAAGTCATTTGATGTAACTTTAGACTAGTCAGGACACTTCAAATTTTCCTTATTATGGAACTGATATAAATTCTGTATGCATGTGTTTTAACACAAGACTTCCAAGTGCAGCTGATAGCGTAAGTGCTCCAGCCTGCAACCCTCGTGACCATTTACCCACCAATTCCTCAGTATTTGTTCAAACGGAAACATCTAGCCATGGGTTTGTATTTCCCCAGAGTGCACAGGGAGGAAAGGACAGATGGCCTCCAAAATAGAAAATTTCCTTTGGAGATTATTTAAAAAGATTTTCCCATCAGCAGTAATATTTTAAGCAGTTTCCTTTTTGATATTTATGATTAGATTATGATCTAATGAAGTCTTAAAACATGCTCATTGTTCCTCTAAATTTGGGAAACTGCCATAAATGTGACATGAGAGAGCAACAAATGCCACAGCAGTCACACAGGGGTTGATGAAGTGTCTTCATCTTTTCTTTGGAGGTTCAAGAACTGCTTGAGGGATGTCAGAGTGGGCAGAAGGGTGGTATAGACCACTTGTGCTACCTCCAGAACCAGAATTCACACTTATTTCTCCTTTCCTAACATCTATCTTAGTCCCAGTTTGGGAAACTCTAGAGTTAGTTTTCAATTAGCTCTTTCTGATCTTGATTTAGCTCTAAAATGAGAGTATAGAAAGTTGCTTTTCTTTAGGTTTGGTTTTTTTCTGGGTTTTGGGTTGGTTTTTTTTTGGTTTGTTTGTTTGTTGGGGTTTTTTTTTGTCAAGTGTAGTTTGCCTTCCCCTTTAATTATTTGGTATATACTTCTCTGAAAAGGAATATATGCCTGAAGAGATCAGTGCTAAAGGGTATCACAGCAACTCTGTTGCAACTCCTGTTTCTTAGCTGGCAGTAAAGACAGGTTTATGTTTCAACTCCTCAATCAACCCTTTTCAAAAGAAATTCTGCAGTTTGCAAGCTCAGGTCTACTGTACAAGATCCCCACACTTAGGTGGAACTCTATGAACAGAAGGGGCTACAGGTTTTAAAGGAACAAGTCCTCTTGGAAGATTATCACGATATGGAAGATTAGCGTTAAAGGAAGATGTCATCATGGAGGATTAGTATTACCGACCATCACAATAATCAGAAAAATGTAGGAGGAAAGGACAATAACGCACAATGCACCACCTCGCATGAAAGCACTGACATCGCTATGAGTGTTCACTGTAACTGAATTCTGGTTTATTATGGCTGAACTAATAGAAATTATTTCAAATCAAACTGCTTTTGCTGTTTGTGTTATGCATTTATATGTTGAAAAGGAAAAATACTATTTGTTTTTTTTTAATATTTCCTTCATCAGAGGAGAGAATGGGCAGTTAAAGAGAACTGAAAAAACACCTTGCCGTCCACTATTGTATTTATTGAAACAATCTGCTCCCCTGCTGATATAAATGGGGAATAACGGCATGACTGTGAGGCGTTAATTTCAGCAAGGAAACCCAGCTTTTCCCCAAAAAAACCTGGAGGCCACCACCTCGGGCTGAACAGAGAGGAGCCTGAGGCCAGGGAGAGCTGCGTGCTCAGCGAGCTCTGCCGGAGCTCTGCCACTACCGCCCACCACGTCCCAGCCACTCCGGCCGACCGCTCCCGCGGCCCTCACGGCGCTGCACCGCGGCAGCTCCATCCGCGCAGGCGGGGCGCGCGCAGCCTCTCGCGATGTTTCCAGGGCCCGGCGAGACTCGGCGGTTGCCAAGGGCCGCGGCCGCCCAAGGTGAATCCCGGCGGGCCGGGGGGCGGCGCGGGGTCCGGGCAGGGAGCCGGCCGGGGCCGAGCACCGTGCCGCCCCGGGGCTCGGGGCTGGGCGGGACTGGGAGTGCGGAGCTCCCGCGGCGGGGGGAGCGCGGCGGAGCTGAGCGCAGGGCGAGCGCATCCGAGGTGGCCAGGCGGAGTCCGCCCGCGCTGTCAGCGATGGCTGAGGGAAGCACCTGGGCAGGCTCAGCTCTCCCGACTCTTGGGGAGAGAGCAGAGGGCAGCTGCTGTCTTCATGCGTGGGTTGTCCCAGGAATCCTGGTTGCTGCCCAGCACTGGTGCGCAGCCGAATGAGGGGCGGTATAGGGCGGGAAGGGGTAGGAATTCTCGCATTGCTCTCATGCTGCGGGCTGCTCTCCTTGGTTTGTTGCTAAAACTGCCTCCCCGCTCAGGCAAAGGCGTGTGTAAGGCAACAACAGGCTGCTTCTGAATCGTTCCCTGGGTTGTGGGGCAGGATTTGCAGTTCTGGGACAGTGCCGGGAACTTGAAAGGACTGCCCAAACTGGGCTTTGGGTAGAGTTGTTTTTTAGGGAGAAATGGACCCTTTAAGTGTTGCCTGCAAGCTGGATGGGGGATATGCCTGCTGCGAAGTAACCCCCAAACCAACAACCACCCGAACACCAAGCACAGCAAACCACACACCTTTACAAGTGAAATGTAAGATACATGTTTTTGTTAGGGATTGAGTAAGTCAGGTAAAACGGTTCAAGGCAAACTGGAGGTGAAACTGCAATATTCTCAGGATTTCTTTCTGTGAATAATTTGAGTGGGGCTTTGCACTGACTGCCATCCAGCATCTGGATACAACGCATAGTTATACCAAAATACTAGGTGACTTTTTTTTCCCCCAGGGGATTAAGATATTATCTGAAGTTAAACTTTATATAGACCTAAAAATGCATTAACTTTGATTATGTATCTTGAGATTCTATAAGAAAGAGGGCTGCAAATCAGTGAGCTAAGATTATTGCAAGGGATTTGGGGCGTTTTGTTTGTTTGCTCTGAATTTAGTTTAATGAAATTTCTGGTAAAATGACTGAGGTAATATTGACTTATGTTGGATGAAAGTGAAATGTTCAGCAACTGCACTACTTATCATAGAGAAGTGCTAACTTGATGAACGGTTACCTTTCAAAACAGGTAACTCCTCCAGCTGGTGCTATATGGCTTTTTGTTGTTGTTGATACTCTTTGATTCTTAAACAGTAATTTATTGTTGTGAATTACTGTATTGTCTCTTCCAAGTGTGTGTATATTGTTTATTCACAGGTGCATAGAGAGTCTTTAATTTTTAGTTCAAAAAAAATATCTCTAAGTAATTTTTCCTTAAATAGACTAGAAACTTACAAGCTAGAACTGCCACCGAAGTTTGAAAGTATTCTATGGCATATAAAGATTTTTAAGTCATTAATTAATCAAGATCAAAATTGAGCTTTTGTCTTTTTTTGCAGCCCTTGAAAATTTAACTGATAGTCTTCTGGACTTGACAGATGTTTCCACTCTCTCACTGCTCTGCTCCTTGCAGTTTTTCCCAGCAGTTGCAGTTTAATTTGACAGGACTCCGTCAGGTCACTGCAGTTGATTAGCACAGAGAAATTAAACAGTTCTGATAATTTCACCAGGCCCTTGCAAAACTGACAGCCCTTTCAGTCATGAGCACAGCAGTGGGTCTGAGTAGAGGAATCCCAAAGTCATAACTGGGTGGTAATAGTGTTTGAGAAGCAGGTGAGAGACTTGTAGAGTTTTCTCATCAAGATGCAGTCAGTACATCTGTAAAACCTTCCCTCCATTTTATTTTTTTAGCCTATGGTAGCCCTGTGGCCTGTTTGATGGGCAAGTTCTCAAGCAAGTACAAATAGGAATATTCAGGCTTTTCTTAATGTAAGGTATCCTTTAAGAATATTATGTTACAATTGCAGTTTTATTGAAACTGATTTGATTGTTTTGTATTTTGTTTGTCTGAAGGTATGCTCTATCAAATATTTCCTGTCTGTGATTGTGTCTTTTGATAGAAAATCCTGTTGATAACAGTAAAAAAGTGGCAATTTCAGGGATTTGTGCTTTTCTTAGCATTTTGAAGAAAAACAAAACTATGAGAGTTTCTTATTCTTCTATTTGTTTTCTACAGATGTCTCACTTTACAAGTGAAGATGAAGCTCTATTACAGTCTATGCTTAAACAGTTGCTGCAGAGTGTGAAGGACAAAATCACTGGAGCCCCGTCAGTAGAATGTGCAGAAGAAATTCTCTTGCATTTGGAGGAAACGGATGAGAATTTTCACAAGTAAAAATATTTTTGCTATTTTTAGTGTTTTGGAGACATTGATATGTGCTAAACTGTATTATTCCTGGGAAATGTCTACATTTTGTATTACTTTGTAAATGTGTGTGTATTTATACATATATAGATATTCCTGTCACTAATCAACTCTAAGATTATGCTAATTTAAATAATAAAATTAATGTTGCCGTTTTCTTGGTTTGTTTTTTTTTTTGCCTTCCACTCTTGATATTTTTACTGTAGTAGTAATTCATGAGCTGTTTGTTAGAGAAGAATTTACAAAGCTCTGATGTATTTGCACATGTAATGTACTAAATGCACACATGAAAAGGAACTAGAAGAAGTAGTCCAGTGAAGGCTCTCAAAATATTTGACACCTGCTAGACAACAAAACCTTGTTTTTCAAAATAAAGTACTTTCTCAGAGGACTATTTGGCTTCCATATGTGATTGTTCTCTCTGGCCTGTATTACTGAATGTGTGTGTCTTACCAGGTAGTCATTCTTTTAATTTAGGTTTTAAGTAAAGCAGAAGTGTATCCTGAAATTGTGAAATTGGAATTGACAGTGTGACCTCACTTACATGCAATGTAGGTTTCCAGATCCCACGCTTCTCTTTCCTTTCCATGATGTTTAACTTGATTTTTTTTTTACTAGATGGGAGATTTTTAGTATGCATTTTATGACAGGCTAAGTGAATATCAAGCTGAAATGACCTGAGGACATTTTAATAAGGAACAGAGCTCTGTGACCATGCTTCTTCTGAGAAAGCCAGTTCCCTGACAGTTTTCTCAGAAGCGGCACTGTTTACGTTCTCTTAAATTTACCTCGGTACTAGCATCACTTTGTCAGTGGTAGGAGTTAGGTAAAAGTAAATAAGTGAAAGAGAACTAGGGTTTATCTAAAATTTCGCTGTAATTTTAAAACTTTGAAGCTTGCGTGTCTTCTGAAGATTCTTTAAAAGGTATTTCAGATCAATTTAATTTTTATTAAAATTGTAATGGATAGTACTTCTGTTTTCACTCGTGAATTTTGAGTAGTAGGTTACTGAGTGACAAGCATGAGAGTAAAAGAAGTTGGTTATAACTGTATCAAAGTTGAAAGTTACAAGTAATTTTGGAAGAAAAAATTATTTAGAGAAGATACATACCATAAATCTCAAACAAAAAAAATAAAAATATTTCCATCATTTTTTGAGGACTTAATAGAATACCCAGGATGAGGCAGTAAAGTGATTGGAGCAATGCCTACATAGCTTTTCCTTTTACAGCAGTGAAACCTTCACATCCATTACTCTTTCATGTATGTTAGAAAATCGGTGATCCCAAAGATACTTTCTTTTCATGAGAGCAGTTTTAATTTACCTTTAATGGAAAATCAAGTGATTTTTAAATGCAGAACATAAGGATTGCTGTCTGGTGCTGGAATATTTCTGGAGGTGTTCTTGTCTTGTTTGTGACCCACAGCAGTACAGATTGGTTTTCATGGAAGGTCAGAGAGGTCAAGCAGTCATTTATAAGTGAGGCCATTAAGAAACCTTTTTCTTAATCCATACATCCAGATTGCAAGCTCCATTACTAGTAGCATGTGCTTTTGGGCTGTCCAGTGTGCTAGTTCAGCTCAGCATTTTATCAGTACTGATTCAGCCTCATGGCTTATTTTGACTCAGTCATTTTACCAGATTTTGAGGCCTTACATTATCCTTTGTTCCCACTTAGATGTAGAAAAGACAGAAATGCAGGATCCTCAGAAAGCTACTAACAAGGAAAAATGAATCATGTACAAAACCTAGGGACAGTAATAGACATCAGAATTTTAAACTCTACAAGTAGCATGTTTTCTGTTATATTAGAGGTGTTTTTAACACCACCCCAAGCATGCTTCCTTTGTAAGCCCTACAAGATCAGTGTGAATTGCATCTTCCCGTGAAGTAGTACTGTCATTGCTGAAACACATGATTGTTACAAAACATTTCCGAGGTGGAAGAATAATGCAGAAGATGAAGACTAGGACATCAAAAAGGCATAAATGTAGTGGTGTGAATAGTGATGTGGTTGCTGTATATTTTAGAGTGAAGCAGTCACTGCAAAGGCCTATACCCAGGAAATGTCGCCATAAAACAAAGGGGAGAAAGTTTCATGAAAGTTTTCATGCAGTGGAGGGTTGTGTGCAATTTCACAAATGAAAACAGAAATAAACATGTTTTCACATCTTTCTTGAGATGTATTTCTGTTACTTTCACTGAGAACAAGAATGGAAAGGCAGGGGAAAAGAGAAATACTTACATACCTGGTGGAACCTGAGGTAGGCAATCCAGTGAGGAAGTATCTATCATGATGCAATTTTCTGTGCTTTTTTGTTTGCTTTTTGTTTTTTTATCCAAATTAACATGAAGTAGTTGCACATGTATATTTGGTAAAATGAAAATAAAATCATGCATCTACTTTCAATATACGATTTTTTTTGTATGTTTCTGTTTGCCTTGCCCTTTATACAAATCACAAAACTAGCCAAAAAGAAAAGTTGATTTATTCCGAGCAGTACTCTTTAGCAATTTCTATAGCTACTACAAAGTTGGAGGACCCAGGGAGAGACTTTAGTTTGAAATCTCCCTTTGAATATTCTATTATTTTAGCAAGTGTCTGTTGGTATCTGATCATTTCACTGCAAAGAGTGAAATCCTTACATTTAATGTGTTTGTGTAATCACAGACAGCTGTTTTGTCAGTTTGATTGAGGTCTATGTACTGTCATGACATACAGAATTTCATAAGCCATAGGTATTCTCATATGTTCTAATTTATAAACTGTTTTCTGTGTATCTTCTAATTTTGTATGTATAATGCATAAATAATAGTAATACCAGACAGTTTATACTGTAAGACAGTGCTATGTTCAGAGTGCTCCAAGGAATATTTCTTTTGGAATTTCAAATTTCTAGGTACTCTTTGTTTGTTGCCTACAAAACCTTAACTTTTGCCTGAGTGGTTTTTTTTTTTTACTTTTAGAAGAACCACAAAGTGGAATTAGAAACTATTTGGTATTGTTTCTTCCTACAATATGCTGATAATGACCATATTGAAGAAAACCAAACTGTAATGTGTTACTTTACACTCTTGAAGTTTATTTCTATGCAAGTCATAAACTCTTACCTCAGAGAGTAACAGTTCTGCTGGGAGAGAATATAATGGTTGTTATGATGTTGAAAATGTTTCATGGTGAAGTCAAAGAGATGTTACATTTTAATTTTGCATTTTAATTTTAATCTTGCAGCTATGAGTTTGTGAAATACCTTAGACAATACATAAAAAATACTGTGGGACCTGTGATTGAGGAGGAAACAGAAAAATGTACTTCTGCTCAAAATCAGGGTGAAATATCTGGCTATGACACACTTGTCCAACATCTTACTAAGAAGACCCGTGAATCGAAAGAGTGAGTATATATATGTAATTCACATCTCTGTTTCTTTTTTGTCTTAGTCTTCCTTTTACCTTTCCATAATATGTTTTGAAAAAAAATAAGATCTGAACCAGTGACAATTCTGAACCTGTAACAAAAATAGTGCTAAGCAATTCATATATCACCACCCTACACTGCTATTTATTATGCTTTGTCTCACCCTAGAATTAAGGTTGTGAGCTATAGCATAAAAAGATTGGTAACAAATCTGTGAGTTTTTTGAGGTATTTAGGAGTTTAGCATCACTAGTCATTTTTATATGTTGCAAAATAAGGAAACAGGATAATAAGTATTAGAATGACCATTTTTCAGATTATGCTGTTTGTATTATTTTGTTTCAAAGATCAGGACCTTAGAGTTCTAGTGCTCATTAAAATTGGTAGAAAAAACTCCAATGAACTAAATACATATCTTATATTTTTAATTTGATGTGCAAGAAGATATTAAAGCACAATGTAACTTATCTTTGATGACTGTAAAATAAATAATTGTAGCATTAAAGTAAAAATTATATGAAATAAAACATCCACATTTTACAATAGGATGTATTTCTGAAGCATTTTTTTATTTTTAATTGCTTCCCTGTGGATATTATTTTTCAGTTTATGGAAATTAGAAAAACCCTGTTTTTGCTAAAAGAAAATTATTTTGTGTGCATGACATGTATTCAAGATCTTGAATCAGGATGGTGTGTTCATTTCTACTGGTTCTGCTCGAGGTTTATAGAAGAAATATAATTGGATGTTGTACTACAAGAAACAAACATTGACAAAGATGAGAAATGGACTGTTTTCTCAGGGACAGAGCCTCTCTTTTGGTGGACTCATGCTGTTTGTTCTTAAGAACACCCCAAAATAGAATTATACTAGTGGTATTTAATTAAATGTTTCTGAAAGGAAGAAAAAAAAGGAGTTTTATTGTAATTTTAAAATATCGTTAACTGAAAAAATTGTAAGGTACATATATGCTTTGTTGCTCAACTTGGATTTGCATTTGGTATTCATTAATTTCTGTAAATTCGGTGAGTTCAAGTCCAATTAGCATTATGTTATTCATGATGTAACAATTTTTTTTTTTACATTGTGATTTTTATGTTCTTTAACATTAAAACTATCTTTACTTTGAAGATACAGAGAAATGATGCATGCCTTGAAGAATGTCATGATGGTTGTAGTAGAATCTTTGATTAACAAGTTCGAAGAAGATCGAATGCATGAAAAGGAGCTGAATAGTAAAGCAAAGAAAGGACGTCAGAGTGGCTATTACACAGACAACTGTTCTGACAGTGACTCCTCCTTCAACCAAGTACAATGGGTTTTCTCTCTATGCTATGAAATAAGCATGATACTGCAAAGCTGTTAGGTTTCTGTCAGTGGAGACTGGGAATGGCCCTAGAGAAAGAATAATTTTTCCCATCTTTGATATGGCCTAAACCCAAATTATTTACTTTTCTTGCAGTTTCAAGTACTAAGTTTATACTAACTACTTTAGGCATCATATGCTAGATGAGATTAATATGGTGCCCATATACTCTGAAGTACCTATCCAAGTATGGTATAGAAAAACATAAGATAATGGTAAAAGCAGAACATCATCTAACTTTTGTGGTTTTACTTTGGAAGCCAAATAACGTGCAGTTCATTTCCAGACTACAGTACTATGCTATGTTGCTTACTGAATAGATTGTTGTAAGGGATTTTTTGAAGCTACAGAAAACTTTGAAGCAAAGCAAAATATGTCATGGCAATTTCATTATTGTAAGTTTAACTTCAGGCAAACAGCAGAAAACATTTGGAATGTTGACTTTATTGTTAAATTAGTATAAATGTTGAAGTACTAATTATTAAAAGTAAATTAGGTATCAGAAAGACTGATGATTTTAATCTTCTGCTGTTCAGTTTAATAAAATATACTAATGGTCATTTTATAATGTGTATTACAGAGTTATGCATTTATGAGTCAGGAACAATTGCAGCTGCTCGCAGAAAGGCTTGACCCTATTCAGCCCAAGGAAGTAAGTTTAAAAGCAGAAATGAAATGTTAATACAAATGAATGTTTATGGCATATTGGAGAGCAGCCTGTATGTACATAAGAGTTCCTATGTACGTAAGTGGAAACTTATCTTTGTTAGTTCATATATCTTGGCTTCAGTGCAGAAACTACTCTGTAGTGCTATATTTCATTGTGTGTAACCATGTGGTTCAAAAACTAGTGTTGCAGCTAGTATTTTTTTTCCCCAGAAGTCTGTGTGCTATAGGTTGGCATTTTTCGTTTAAAAGAGGTTGTTCTATGATTAATAAAGTTAGTAAACATTATCTGTCCTCTATACATGGTCCTTGTCCTTTGTGGTAACTTCTGTGTTGCTCTTTGAGTTACCCCTGTCAGAAGAGAGAGATCCCTGCTGATTTGCCAACAACCTTCTGCCAAATGGAAAATATGAATTCCAAGTTAGGTTTGCATTCCTGTCAGTGGCAGTACTAATTTGTATCTCTAACCAACAATCAGCACCAGCTGCTGCTATTTTTTAAGCTTGGAGAAATACCCGTTGGAGTATGCTGTCTTGATAAGGCTTGTTGGGGGTTTTCTGGCAGTTGAAAAACGCATGGTAAGTAGGAACTGGTGTAAAAATTGTGGTGGAGTTTTATTAGAAAACCAGGTAAAAAGTCTGATGTTATTAAAATGTCCTATAGTTTCTCTCAGTAAGATGAAATAAATGGCTAGAGATTACAATTGTTTATGAATAGAAAGAAAAAAGTTACTTGAAATTATTTAGAATGCAGATGAAAATTCAGCAGTGTAACACAATGTCTAATAATTGGGTCTTCTTCCCCTAGCTGAGAGCTTCAGGGAGCTATATTCCCTGATAACAAAATATTTGATTGCAGGCAGAAAGTAGAACATAAACCTTGCATCCAGTATTGAAAACCTATTTAAAATGGTTTTACTGCTTCTTCGAACACATGCGTTTTCCCCACTCGGTGATGTAATGTTTTGTCTAAATAACCATAAAAAATATAGCAGAAGATAAGTATTTTGTTATTCCTTATCTGTTCTATTGCCAGGTTCTGTTCCTTCCTTCCTGCCTCTCTCTTTCCCTACCCTCTCTTTCTCTGACTTGTATTGTAAATTACGTATTTCAGAGGTTGCTGTGAATGGATTTTTGGTGTTTATCTTTTTGACTGCTTCAGGTTCGCCAAGAAGCTTTGCAGACGCTGTGCTTGGCCCCTGCCTCCGATATCCTGAGCTCTGAGAGTTGGCCAAGTCTGCGTAAGCATCTGACGATCTCTCTGGCAGATCCTGACACAACGTTTAGTGTAAGGGAATGTTTTTTATATAATTATCAGATGTGTATCAAAAGGAAGGAGTACTGAAGAGGTGTAAGAAGTTACATACTTATTAAGAGTAGTCCAGCAGGGTTCCAAGATGTTTTATTATTTGTGTGTGAGTCACATAAATTATTTTTTGAAATAAAAGAATTACAGGAGTCCAGTAAATTTTGGTTTAAAGGATTGCAACAGACTTTCAGTAGAATTTTTAGGCACCAAAGTACTCATTTGCATATCTTTTAATGGCAGTGAAGATGTTTGAATTTCTTTTAGCAAAAAAACATGTATAAAAAATGGACAAAAGTGTTCTGTAAAATAGGTCATGTTAATATTTCTTACTCGAGTGAGGTTTATGCTCCATGATGATGAGAAAATGATACATGGTAATATTACGCAGGCAGTGATGAGGAAAGAAAACGACAGCTGCTTGAATGGCTTTTAGATTATTTATTATATCAATTAAACCTTTTTCTTTGAATTTTAAAGTGATTACTAAATAAATGGGAAAGTTGCCCCAGCTGCTGTCATATATTTCTCTTTCACCTGAGTTCTACAGTTTCTTTTAAGACAGTGTTAATTGCAAGTCGCTGATTTGTAATGGAAAAGTAATATTCTTTGATCTGCTTCTTTGTAGCTCAGTGAGGCTTTGCATTGGTGCTGTTGTTCAAGTATTTGAGTAAAATTTCCTTTGAATTATAGATTTCCGTGATCAGAAACCATATTTTTATAAAACAAGCTTAACATCTGCCCAGATGTCGAGATGTATAATATGTAATATTAAGAATAATGCCTCTACATGTTAATTATTTTGCAATTATAATACGCAGTTAATGACTATTTAATACATTGCTTGTTTTTTCACCCTTAGGAGAAAATTCTTAGGTTTTATGCAAAAACCTTTTCTTCTTCTCCATTTAATATGACAAAAGAAGTCTATACAAGTTTAGGTATGTGCATTTAATTACATTTCACACTTCATGAGTTATGTACTTCCCGAAAATCAGTTAAGTTTTTTAATGAAAGTGTATAAGACAGTCTGTTTTGCCACTGTTGTCATGGAAGTGAAATGGTTTTGTGTTGTTTGGTTTCTCTTTTTATTTTTTAGCAAAACACTTGGAGTTGTACTTTCTCTCTGGAGAATATTCTCTTCATATTTCAGCTGGCCTGGATGTGTCAAACTCAGATGTAACTCGTTTACTTAAAAAGGTATAAACAAACTTCCTGTGCCTTTTCTACCATTATTGAAACATGAATTAATTATTTTTTAATTTTAATAATTACGTTTTCAGGTCCGCCTTTTAAATGAGTACCAAAAGGAAGCACCATCTTCCTGGATTCGACATCCAGAAAAGTATGTCACTTTCAAAACCCTGTAACTGTCTCTTATTTTAATAATTATTGACATAAAATAAGATACATGTAATTTTAGCAAAGGGTTGGTTATGGTATGCACCACAGTTGGTCAGTGACAACAGGGGAAATTTAAGTAGAGGGTGGGAAAAGTAGAATAGGGAAGTTGCATAGGAGTAGTCATAGTAAGCTGCTTATTTAGCTTCTGGAGTGTTGTAAGTACTTTTGAATAAAAAAATAATTTGGATGGAAGTGTAGCAAGTGTAATATTTAGCACTTAACAAAAGATGTAATAACTTAGGAGAATATGGATGCATATTAGTTTTATTCATGGTATTACAAAGAATTAATACCCATACAAGATCACTCTAAAGATAATGCTGTTGATATCTATGATTTATCTGAACAAGGTTTTATGAGAAGTTTGTTCCTGAATATTACTGGTGGAGAAACTTTGGTGATTTTTTTTGTTTTCTGTCTATTTTTTCATATTTGTGTTATAAGGTACATGGAAGAAGTAGTGGAGAGTACCTTGTCACTTCTGTCAGTAAAACACAAGCCTAATCATCCTGCCTCTCCAGATTTCTTGAGTCCAATGCACTTCTTGGCTCTGCTTGATATCAAAGCAGTGTGGTTTAAGAAGTGGACGGTAAGCAAAAAAACCACAACCCAATAATGCATAACTTGCTCATGTCTGCCATGTATTTTGAAAATTCTGGGTTATGACATCACAGACCTACTGTGCCCTATAACAATTGTATTTAAGGAAGTGCAGGGTTTTTTCGGACTTTTATGTCCACTGTTTTAAAATACTACTCTCTACTTCAATTTCTGTTCAGTTACTAGTTTTCATGAAATTTCTGAGTATCTTCTGTGCTTTGTGTCTTCAGCCCCTTTGGTAGAATTGACTGACAGCCATCAAAAGATGAAAGTACTGTTTTGGAAGAAGTGATGAGCATGAAAGAACAGTCATATATATTATACCCTACACACAACATGCTAACTTCAGTGGACATCAGAGCTTTTTCTGGCCTACCATGTATAAACTTATAATTTAGGATTTACGTGGCAATGTCAAAACATGTAGCTTGGCATTTCAGTGTAGTTATTGGTCTTCTGTTTTTACTATATGTTCTACTATACTTTTTTTTTAATGATGTAGTTTTTTGTGTCATAAATGTACTGCAAACAAAAGTCTCAGTTGAGTATAATACTGGCTACTCAAGCTGGAGTTCAATATATTGAACATGTACTGTACGTGGGATCCCTACTAGAATAGAATCAGAGATAATTTTTCCTTCTTAGTTAAAAACCAGAACATATCTTTGCAGTTGACATTACATCTTTTTTCTCATTTAAGCATGCATATTACAGCAGAAGAGTGGTATTTAGGCTTTTGGAAAGGAAATATAAATCCTTGGTAAGTACTGCTATTAATATACTTTATCGATTATACGTTCAATAATAGTCTGTAAATAAAATTTGTTGATAGAACAAGGGGTAATGGCTGCAAACTGAAAGAGGGTAGATTTAGATTAGATATTAGGACCTTAGATTAGATTAGATATTAGAGCTTTTTTGCTGTGAGGGTGAAGAGATATTAGAAAAGGTTGCCCAGAGAAGTTGTGGATGTCCTGTTCCTGGAAGTGTTCAAGGCCAGATTGGATGGGGTGCAAGGTGTCCCTGCCCATGGCATAGTTAGAACTGGATGATCTTTAAGGTCCTTTGCAGCTCAGGCCATTTTATGATTCTATGAATTACTAAGGCAAGTTTACTTGCAACTTAGTCTATTTTTGAGCATTGTGGTTTGGACAATGTGTTTCCTTTTTTTTCTTGTTGGAAATGTTCCATTTTGTTAGCTAGATAAGCCTTTTTTTTATTTTATTTTAAATTTTTCTTTGCTTAAAGGGGTCATTGATAAATACAAAGAAGGGTATATGGCCAGCTCTGAGTAAGGGGAAATTTGGATATTCTATTGCAGGTGTTTAATTAGGATTATTATTTATTAATTTGGTTTAGCATTATTTTCAAAAATGAGTAAAAATGGCAAGTGTTGCACAAAAAAATACCAGAAATACGTTGTGCTCAGTTTGGGTTTGTGATGCAAAGAGGCTAAAAAACACCTGCCAATGTATTCTTTGGAGCCTTAAGGGGTCAAAGTCAGCAAGACAAATCAAACTGGGAAAATATATCAAGTAATATAGCTGTTAATCGTATAATATCTTTTGTATGGGCAGATCTCTTTACTGGGGTGGAAATTTCATTGTTTTCAATTAGACCAATGTGCATGTGAGATCCATTCATATAAACAGGACTTTAGCTTTATTTTTTTAAATGTTGTAATAAAAATGAAATCAAATGTAAAATGCATAGGACTGCTAAAACCTTCAGATGGGAGAAAAGGATACAGACACCTATAAGTGACCTTTATCTTTTTTATCTCTATGCATAGAATAGGGCATAGAATAAAGCATGATCTATGCAACAAAGAGTTTATAATAGAAAGTTCATGAGTAGGGTAGTCTAATTTATAAGCACAGGGTAAACATCTGATTAAGGTTGGGGGTTTTTTTTGCGTATGTCTGTATATTTACACTTGTGAATAAATCTTGACAGCTTCAAACTGTCATAAATCTAACTATTCCTCTCAGATCACAAGAAAATAGAAAAAAATTAACTCTATCCCAGCTGAAACCAGGGCAATATGCTTTAAGTTTCCTTGCTAAAGCCATGCTTGTAATTTTTGAACTTTAATATACCTTGGTTAGATTATAATGCAATGACAATGATACACCACTGCTGCAAAGAGCAGTAATAGCACTGAAAGCACCCAACAACCAAACCTACAGTTTAGTAGATGTATTCAAGACAAAGTTTTTCACATGTGAAAACTTAAAATCTTCCAAAGTAATGACAGTAGAGCATTCACAGGTTGCTATTGACTTCTCAAAACACTTGCATGTTCTCTGTACTCTTTTTCATAGATTGTCTTTATGTGTACGAAGCTGTTTGTGTGATAATGTGATAATAATGGTGATATATTTTGATAGCCCTGTAAAACTTTGCCACCTGTTGGTTAATCCATCCAAAGCACTGAAGAATGAAGTCATTGAAGTGGGTATTTAAGTTCTTATGTTAAAGGATGGTGCTTGGATACAAGAGAGAATGAGTTTATTGTGAAATTCCAGGTATTTTACTATTTTATGCTTTATTCCACAGATTAGTGCAGCTGTCCAGCAATGTCTTGATTATTTTGAATTTTGCAAGGCAGCGGTTACTAAAAAATCCAAAGTCAGTGACTTTTCCCAGCAGCACTGTAGTGAGTATCAATGTCTCACGTTATATGCATGTCCATCACATTCTTTAGGTCTTTGAGCATGCTACCTCAAGAGGAAGACATTCTGTCCCATTTCTTGCCAAAATGTTGTATGACTGTCTTTTGAGAGAACACTAATAGAAGTTGTTAGTTATTTAAGCTGTCTCTGTATATAAAATTATCCAGTTGTGTTGCAGGTAGTAGCTAGGTACTGTAAACTACAAGAGTAAAATTCCAATTTTTTGCTTTGTTGTTACAGGTGATAAGCAGGATTTTTCTTACACTGGACCAGAATTGCAGTATGTCTATTTTGTTCATTCACTGTGCCTCTTAGGAAGATTGTTGATCTATAAGGAAGGCCAGAATCTCTTTCCTGTACGGCTGAAAAATAAAAAAGGTAAGGGGTGAGTTGAGGAAAATGGAATCTTTTGAAAAACACTGTATCCATACTTTATATATATATTTATATATTTTCACTGCAATATTTTGGACATTGAAGAGCAACTCTTTGTTCAACAATTCTGGGCCTGAAATTTTTGTAAAGGTGGTGTGTGTATCTATCTAGCCGTCTATCTGAGCATCTGCATAGTTTTTCATTCTTTGGTGGATGTGGCTGAATGGATCACTTATATATTTTACTTTTAATATTTTAATTTCATGTTGAAGGACAGTTGGATCAGTGTGTGATTCAGTTTTTCTAGGTGTGAGTAATAGCTTCTGTCAAACCAGTTGATATAATTGGTTGGAAGAGAGACATGTCCAGGGACCAAAACTGTTTTTCATGTGTGAAAGAAAAATCATTGTTTCAAGCTAATTGCAAATTGAAAACAAGTGCTCTGAGTTTAACCTATTAATTAAGATAAAATAAAAGTAGAAGACAAGTTCTGTACCTGTGGAACAGAGGTGTTAATAAGGATGGAAGATATGAGATGGAAAAGCTCTTGGACATCCAGAGAAATCTACATTGTGCAGGGTTGGCAAACAGAAGTTTGTGAGGGCAATTGGAGCATTCCATTGCTTTAGTGTTTTTAAGTCGGTGTAGAATTCATGACATTACTGGATACTAGTTCTGTGACTTGTCTTTTGTCCCTCCAGTTAGAGGATCAAGACTTGATAGATGAAGTGTAGAGAAGTGTTTAAGTAAGAAACATCTACTAATAAAGTGATTTTGTCACTTATGCATTACCTGTGTAACACCCTTCAAGAAGAGATCCAGGGGTAGTGGTTGCTTTTTTGTTTCCCATGCAAATGTAACAATCTTGCCATTTTGTCTTCTTAATAGTGTCTTTCTCAGCTTCATACATGGCAACTCTTTCCTCACAAATTGTCGGATTTATTAACATAAATTGTCTGATTTATTAACATAATTACATTAAACTTGGAACAATTGTTCCCGTCTTGCATTTAGCTACTTTTGTTGGTTTTGTTTGAGACCTGAGAGAGAGTTGTCTGGCAGCCTCTCTTTTCCAGTTGTTTCACTTAATCTAAAAGTAAAGCAATGCTTTTCTTCTACAGCCGGGCATATTCAGTATTTTCAAATGTTGGCTGCCATTTGTTTTAGTGAAAGACAACATTCAGTTGGCTAAATTGAGAGCAAGATCAAATCTTATATGTTGATCATAAAATATCTTAGTAGAGTCCCAAGGACATGCATGTCCTTTGCTTTATCACTTTTACATAGTTGATTTCCTGAATACAGCAAAGTATTCTTTACATATATTTACAAAATCCATTTTTTATTTGGAAAATGAAAGTTGTACTTCAATATGCAAAGTACTTCCCTTTTTTTTTGTTTTTTTTTAATAGATAGTGTATCCATAACTGATGTGTTGGTATTATTTACTCAGCTCATTTATTACTCTCCAAGTTACCCAAAGACAGCTTTGGCAGCAGATACAGGTACAGGTTTTTTTCATTATATGTTAATGTATGTAGTTATAATTAGGCATGTGATAACTTCTTTTGCAATTTTTGTGTCTATTGTTTGTGCAGGTTTTTCTCTTCCCTTCTGCCTTTACCCATTCTTCCTCCCTCTATGTTAAATCAGCACTTAACAAAATTTATAATATTTCAGAAGCAACTACATAAATCTTATTGAGATATTTGTGTAAATTAAATTATAAATAAATATTTCTTGTGTTTACCAGACAATTATTCTCCAGAAAGTCTTGTTATGGAGATTCTGCAAGTTTTTTGTGATCAAACAGGATGTGCTGCTGAATGTTTGTATATGGATGCAGTAATAGATGCCTTACTTTATCCTGTTCAAAGTTTGCTGAGTGGCACAGAGGTTTGTAATAATCTTCCAAATGATTTCTACATGCTTAGAATATTGTAAATTTTCTGTATTTTCTGTGTAGAAGGTTCATTTACTCACGTAATATGGTAGTTTCGGTGGTATTTTCTACATTGGCTATCATAGTGTGCATTGAATAGTTTAGTCTGTTACCGTGATTGATCTGACATGGAAGTCTTGTGAATAGTAGCAAAAATTGTGCTGTAGTGAGACTGTTTCATTGGGAAAAAAACACACTGCCTAATTTTTTTTATTGGTTTTTTGCTTTTTTCTGATGTCATTTGATATTTCTTGGATGAATATTTACCTTCTATTTGAAAGGCAGCTTTTATTTTTGAATTGGTAACCTGGAAGTTAGGTGTTCTCAATAACTAGTGTCAGTAAAATATATAATTCTTCACGGGAAGCTACTATTTTCAGAATTGATAAAATAAAAAGGGATTTTTTTGTTGTTGTCATTTTTGTTGTTGTTTTTTGGTTTTGTTTTGGGTTTTTTTTCTTTTTCTTTAAAAAATTTCTATAAGGATTATGAAAATATTGGAAATTAGTGCCATTTGTGATGAAGATTTCTATGTGATGGCATTTAAACATAGGCTTTTTACTTAATGTGTTTAAGCCATTAAGAAATCATCAGAAACGTGATCTTCAGGATCGTTCACAAAGGCATTGAATAAAACTACCTCTTTTTTTTTCCCCTCTTCTGAATAGTTGTATATAAACTGTCTTGAAACCACTTTACTTGATGTTGCTGATATTTTGGCGAGGATTGCTGCTTCAGAAGATGGTCTTTCTCTTCTTCTTTATGGAGAAAATGAAAAAAATGCCAACGACAGGTAAGAGTGCATTAATGGATGGCATTAGTGAGCACTTCAATGAATTACATTGTTCTTATGAGACACATTTTCTCTTATTTGTCTATAATGTGATACATTTTGGTTTTGTTTGGAGTAAAATATCTGATTATAAATTAAAGTAGTAAGTGTTTTAGAAAATGTATTAGGGAGATATTTATGTGTAGAACCAAGTGAAATGACAATGCAAAGAAATATTTATAACAAGGGAGATTTTAATGTTTTACTTCTTTTTCTAATTCATGTGAGAGCTTTCCTTTCTCTGAATGTAGTTCCATTTTATTCGTAGCTTTACTGTTCAGACCAAAGGCCCCTCTTCTGTGTTTTTCTTTATTTGTTTTTAGAATAAATAGAAAATCAATCAAATTTAGTGAAAGAATAGATTTAATGTATCATTCACATTTCAGTACATCTAGTAGTGAAAGATTTTATAGAAGAAGCTGCCACGTGTAACACTGTACCTAAGTTAGGATCAGTGTGGTTCCTTTGGGTAGAATATAGTTAGCTGATGCTAAAAATAGAAACAGCAGTAAAATTGAGATGAGCCTTTGAAAACAGATAAGCTGCAGGTTATGAAAATGTTTGGAATGTATGTCTTCTAAATGGAGAAATCTCAGAATTGTCTGTTTTTAAGAGGGGTGGAAGTAAAATATATTTTTCTGGAGAAAGAGTTGTCCTTATAATTACAAACCCAGAATATTTCAGAAGGATGGCTTGGATAGGAAAAAGTAAGAGCAAGGACAAATTTTACTTTTTACTGGTATCCTTAAAACTGATCAAGCAGAAGCAAAAATTAGACTGGTTACTCTGCTCAACAGGACTCCTGTAAAGCATGGAGACTGTGTAGTTTGTGGTCATGTGGGCTGTGTGGAAGGCAATGGATATATTTTTGCACTGTGTAGAATTATTAGCCAAAGTAAAATCACTTGCTGTACATGTCTTTTCTTCTGAGTCATAGTCTCTTTCCATAGTTTCTTTAACCCTAAAAAAAAATCATTAAGTTTAGTTAGAGGATTTGCTTCCAGGCTTATTGTTTACCACAAAATAACATTTTAAAAGTGTTATTTTATTTCTAGTCCTACAGCTGCTCATGTAATTGTTCAGTTCACAAAGAAACTTCTTCATGATGACATTTCTCTTTTATCTGGATCTGAGCTTTTGCCAGTTGTTAAAGGAGCTTTCATTTTTGTAAGCCGTCAAATGTACAGAACTTGTGAAGGTCTGCAGATGCTAATTCCTTATGGCTTGCATGAATCTATTGCAGAGGCCTGGAGAAAGGTAAATTTTGCTTTTGGATTGGGAAAATCCTACTGTGAGAGGTTCAGCTTGTGTAACAGTTGTTCTTGTCAGTTGATTATACTGAAGTAGTGAAATAGTGCTTGAAAATGTAAAAATTAAGTTCTACTTGCAAATTTTCTTTCTTTCTGGAGGTGAGGAAGTGGGAGGGAAAATGAATGCAAGGGAAGGAGAATGGAACAGCTATTCTTCCTGTCATATGCTGTAGGCTTTTATTATGATTAGATATTTTAAAAATACAGTCATACTGTAAACTGAGGCAGAAAATATCAGAAAGTTAGAACATGAATGGAAGATACCTAAATCACCAGTTTTTTGGTATTTCTCACTGTTTCATATATTAATATTGTCATTAATGCATACATTTTTATTGAAAATAAAGTATATTAGTACTTAGAATCATAATTATATCACAGTAAACTATGGTTCTTACCAAAGAATGTTGGGTTTGAAACTTACATTCTTCCTTGCATTGAAAATTTGAGGATTTTTATTGAATTAAGAAGTTTAGTTCACTTGATTTGATTTAGTTCACTTTATTGTGCTGTAATTTATGTAACCCAGCAATCTGTCTGCCTTTCTTACTGTCTAACTCGTCAGTCTTACTCAAACTAGCCTGTTACTCTATTTAATGTTTATCACAGGCAGACTGTTAGGTGCTTTTGATGGGCGTTTCCAGTTATTTCCTCTAAAACACTGCAGCATTTACACTTGTACAAAAGACTTCTTTCCACATTCAAATCCCTTATTATGGTATAGAACATAATGTAGACAAATTGGCTTTACATATACAAGATAAGTAGACTGAATGTGTTGAATAAAAAAAAGTTTAACTGACAAAATGCTATTTCTTCACATCACTTTGGTAGTCAAATATAAACTTAAATAGAATCAACATATTCTTGACTTTAGGAAGCTACAGGAAAGTCAACTCCATCAACTTAATGCTTTTTAAATTATTTTCTGTTATCGTTTAATTTTAAAATACATGCAGTTTGTAAAATATCTTACATTTATAGTGTAGCAAAAATGGTGGACTCTTTCTAAGCTGTAGTACCATTTTTTAAATGGATGAACTGGTAATTTTTATCCTTTTCTTTTACGTGTCTCCTGGAGTTTTAAGACTGATGGAGAAAGAAATTCTTTCTTTTCTTGGCAGAATCTGATTAAATTCTGGGGCAGAATTTATAGAGATAATAATAAAAGGGATCCAGATCCAGTACAACCGACTAGTTTAATAAAAGAATCTTTTGTTGATTTAGTACATCACATTTATAGCGGAGTAAATTAATGACTGCTCACTTTTATTTCAACAGTGTAATTTGCTTTTTATCCTATAAAAATAAAACAACGTAAATAATTAATTTTAAATATGCAGTGTCTTTATACATATGTCTATATGCAGTTATTTTCAAATATAATTTAAGTGATAAATTCCGTCAGATATAAAAATATGTATATATATTTATGTTGTAGCTCTAATGACATCCATACCAATATAGAGAAATTTATGTAGTTTATAAATAAAAAGTAGCAGAATTAATCAATAAGCTTGTTATTGTGTTGTTGACTCCAGAGGCTGTTATTTCCATTACCTGTGACAGAAATGGAGTAAAGAGTTGTGTTACAATTTTTCTTTTTTTCCTTTTTTTATTTCGAATGCCAAGTTTTGATTTGGGAGTCTCCAGATGGAAAATAAAGAGGTTTATTTAAGAATTCTAATAAAAATTTTAAAATGTACTAGCTTTAAAATTGTTTATACCCAAAGAAGAAGTAAAAAATAAGCTTTTCTGGAATAAAAAAAAAATGTATTGGAATAGTATATTTTGTGCCAAAGACTAGACTATAACCTGATCACTGTGGGTTTTTTTTTTTTTGTGTATAACAAGAGAATAAACAAGATTGGGAGTTTAAAAATGATGTAAATAAACAGTAAGGAGGTATTTATTTATTTTCCATTTTGCAGACAAGTTTGCTTTCAGAAAGAGTGCCTACTCCTGTAACTGATGCAGACTCTACTTCATCAATAAGTCAAGAGTCAAAAAACAGGTATGGGGTGGGAAGGAGAATCAGGAAAAAAAATTATGGGTTGAGATATGAACAGTCTAATAATTGAAACAAAGAAAAATGTAGTCATACTAATAATAATAATACTAGTAATGGTAATAATAACATAAACAGGAAGGTAAAGGGGAGAGAGAGAGAGAGAGAGAAGTAACATGCAAGAGAAAAAAATGACACAACTCAGTTGCTCTTCACCCTCTGACCGATGCCCAGCTCATCCCTCAACAGCGTTTGGCCCTTTCTGGCCAACTCCCTGCATTTTATATACTGAGCATGACTTCTCATGGTATGGAATATCCCTTTGGCCAGTTGGGCGCAGCTCTCCTGGCTGTGGTCTCTCATGGCTTCTTGTGCACCTGCTCACCTGCAAAGCATGAGAAACTGGGGATTTCTTGACTTGGATAAGCTCTACTTGGCGACCCATAAAACAGCAGTGGGTTTCCAACATTATTCTCATCCTAAATCCAAAACACAGCACTGTACCAGCTACTTAGAAGAAAATGTGCTCTACCCCAGTCAAATGCAGGACAGTCTTTTTGCCAAAAGGATAGTGGTAGGTAGATGGAATGAAACCATCCTTAGCATAGGTTTCAGTAGAGCTACAAAATTCTTCCTGACCTTTGAGGACTTCCTTGGTTTAGAGAGTGGTGTCTAATCTGTGCAAAACTGACTTATAGTTGATTCTTTCTGACTAAAGAATTTAGTTTGAGGAAAATGTGAATTGGGAAGCAGAATAAAATAGCTTTCTGTTTATCCTACACCTTTGATGTGGTGTTAATTTAAAATGCTTTTCTGCTGAATCATATTTACACCTTCAAAATACTATGTAGCAAGATTTGCAGCATTTTGGCTGAAAGCCTAATACATACCAAATGAAAGGCATCCTTCCTTTTATACTAAAACTTAATGTTTCTTTATAGAAGTTTGTATGCATTAAGATGAGAAATATGCAAGTATTTGGGAGTCTGAAAATTCAGGGCAATGTTGATTTTCCATTTATGGCTCTTAGTACAAGAAGCTATTGTTTAAATATAGCACTTTTCTCCATAATTATGTTATAATTTCTTGCAGGAACCTTTAGATACTCAAATGTGAGTTCCTTATAGTATTTTTACATTGTTGAGAAATTCTGTGCCTGTTTTGCCAGTATGTAACTGGCATGTTAATACCTTAAGACTGTATAGGGTCAGACTGTAAGTCATACATACGTTTAAAGATAGCATATTTCTTTTGGGTTCCCCATTACATCATCTTTCTCTTTTGTGTTCCTACATAACCTGAGTTTGAATGTCTGCACAAAATACAGTCTAGTATATGTTATCTTTTTCCCAAATGCTTTTTTTAAAACTAACAATCCAGTGAGTAAAGTACTGTTGTTTTAAAAAAAGTAAGACATTGTGCTTTTTCGTTTTTTCCCATGCTTTTTCACATATAAATTTAATTGCTATTTTGTTACTCTTGCAGTTTGTTATGGGAAGAGACTTTGTTAGATGCTTTGCTAAATTTTTCTGCTACACCCAAAGGACTATTTCTGCTTCACAGTACAGGTGCCATGAATGACTGTGTGAATTTTATGTTTAGCAGTTTATCAAAAAAAATCCAGGTAAGCATTGCAAAGTCTGTACAGTTTACTTTTTACTGTAAAGTAACTGCTAGGAACTGGTAGGAAAAATATTTTTTTCTTTTCTTCTAAGTGGAAGTTTGTTTAGACCATGTTGGTAGGTCATGTTGAAATCTAAATACTCTAGACAATACTTGAAATATAACCAAAAAATCAGATGATATGCAGTTTTAGGACAAAAAAAGTAATGTCACAGGCATCCTACTGAATGCATACAAAACCATTATAATACTAATGGTTTTATTTGGTCATATTGCATGTCTCAACCACAGTATTTTGTGTTCAGATTTTTACAAGATACTTGATAATGGTGTTTGGTTTGGAATCTGACCCTGGTAAGTCTACAGAGGATAATAGCTATGAACTGTTCAAGTCTAAACATAAAGTGAATTAAATTCTGTAAACAAGTGTAAGAAAAATCAATATTTAAGAGATCGTTTGAGAGTTTCATGCCTTCTGCATAACTAACATTGCACTTTTATACTTATCAACAGACAAATGAATATGAAGACTTTGGTAAAAAAATGATTGTTACACAAATGGCAGCAACACCAATGGCTGCAGTAGCTCTGCAGAGTTCAGGTAAATTGAAGAATGATGTTTTGTGAATAATTGCATGCTGCAGTGTTGCATTTTAGAAAAAGACAGGAAGATGTTAAAAAAAGTATCAACTGTGTAAAATAATTATACAGTATTAATAAAGACTCAAATATGTGTTAATTTCTTCTTAATGGAAATTAATTCTCTTCAGTTTTCAAGACATTCATTAATCTTGATGAGGCATTTTGGAGTTTATTTTTTCTTCTGATATTGTGTAAAATCTTTACTTACTGGTTTGGATTTCCAGAAATTTCCTGTATCTGTGTGAAGACATTGTACTGTTTAAAACTAAGTTTGCAGGTGCTTCTTGTTGATCTGCAGGTCAGAATTAATAACTGTTGATGTCTGTAATTTGTATGTGCATTTCCATGGTTACTGACTGTCCAAAGGGTGAGAAACTGCAAAGACCCGAATGCCATTGGTGCAGTGATACGGTAGTGAGATGTAAATGAGATTGTGCTACAAGAATTGTCAATTCAGACAAAGTACCTTCTGAGTCAGTCTCAGATAACCTGTTACCATATCATCAACAGTCCAGGTAGTCATTATATTAAAACTAGAATCTCATCAATAAAATCAAAGTAATGTCTTAAGTTGCTAAGGAAGTCTGTGAGGTAAAAAAGTTTTAAATCACCTCTCTGAGTATCTAGAAGTGGCTGGTGTTGACTAAAAGACTGTCAGAAAGGCAGGCAAATCCTGCCACTCAAGGAAACTGATTGTTAGTTACTATTTATGCCTCTGGGATTTTTCAGAAAGCAGGGAGCAGATCTACTGAGGAGTTACCCATCTGTCCTGTTGTAAGGTTTTCAGCCAAATTGCTTCTTACGGCCCTTTTACGCCCTTTGGCGTCAGAGACAAATGATATACCAGATATAATCAGCAATGATTTTCAACCCTGACAGCTTGTGTAATGTATGTAAAGTTTCTATTAGGCCTGTGACTTACATTTGACAATTTCAGAGTTAGATGGCTCTTTCCTCTTCTATTTAAATATTTAGCATTTTAAATTTTAACAAATTCAGCTAGTAGTGCTTCTCTGAAAGGTTTTTTTTTTTAGTCCTTATCATTGTGGTATGTTTTAATTTATTAATGAGTTATTGGCAATCTGCATTTTTAGAACCACAGAGACAATACTAACTAAGCCTTGATCTGTTGCACTTAACTTTTTAAAGAAGGTCAGAATCTCATTTACATTGAACATTTATAAATATAAGTATAAATCTACTCTGGTGTAATAGTCTTTGGAAACTATTGTTGCAGACTGTAGATAGAACATAAGCAGACTGCTCTGGAAAGGTAGTTTTGACAAAAGGATTGAGAATAGCAGGGATATTAACCCTCAGGCAATCTGTGTTGTAAAATTTCAGCCTTCAGTATAGAGAATTCTGAGAATCCTAGTTAAAACTGTGGTGTAAAATAATTTTAATATGAAACATTTATTTTAGGCTTTGTAAAGGCACTTGTTACTGAATTATGGACTCTTTTGGAGTGTGGAAAAGATGACTTGAGAGTAACCCAACCCAAATCTACACCAGTTGACCCCATTGACCAAAGTTGTCAAAAGGTGAGAAATTATTTAATCTTAGTTTTTTCCTGGAAAGAAACAGTGCCATGGTTCAGACAGGATGATACTTACCTTTCTTTAAATTTTTATTGCAACTATACCTGCTGCTTAGCACGTGTGTTAAAATTGGTATAATACGCTAGTTAAATGATGACTGATAAAGGGTTGTTGTGTTGGAGGGCACTTCATGATTACCAAGGATTAACTATGAAATAACGAATAACAATCATGACAAAAATTAAGTCATAAATGCTGGACATAAGTTTCTGTCCATATTACTGTAATAAGATCAGGAAGAGTGATGTGTTTTAGACTATTTTGGGTCTCTAGATTTTAGAATTATGTGGTAATGAAATACTGTAATTTTCAAAATTGCTTGTACAATTTGATAGGTAATAGATATTTCAGACACTACTGCTCTTTTAGATTATATAGATGCCTGTAAGGCAAGTTTATTTATGTCAAGTTCAACCTGTAAGTGATAAGAACAAAATTAACGTAAATGGAAGATAATGGCTAACACTTACTTGGTTATACTTGATTAATATTCTCTTTTTTCCCTCCTTTTATTCTTTGTCTAGTCTTTTTTGTTTCTGGTAAACTTGCTCACTTACCCAGCAGTTTTTGAGCTCCTGAGTAAACGAGATCTACCAAATAAACCCATGTATTCATTCCGTGAAGTACCTACAGATGTAATTGTAAGTATTTAGAAAGAAAAGTACTTCCATGAAGACATTTCTTCCTAAGAAAATATTATTGTTATAATATAATATGTTTTTTTCTTATTATTGATAGATTTTGAGTTTTTCTGCATTTTGTATTATATACAGCATGAGGGCAGTATGTGCACATATCACTTTGTATTAACCTAAATGTTCATTTTGAAATCCTAAAGGTAATATAACATTTGATGCCTAATTTAAAGATCATATTTTCTGACTTGTGTTAGAATTGTGTTTTCCCATGGAAAAAAAGAAACATACATAAACACCTCTGTATGGGAATACAGTTACATACTGGAAATTGTTGGAAAATAAATTTACTTGTATTTTATATAGTGTTGCTTTATCACACTATCTGTGGATTTAAATAGAATTAAAAAAAAAAACCAAAGTGAAAACACATAAATCCCATATCTCAGGCTTTGTTTTTAATAGCACACATGATTCACACAAGGAAAAGACTTAGTAATTGGACAGCTACTGATTAAGACATACTTCAGGAAAAAGCTTCACCGTCTCTGTATTTAGTATTATTTTGTATTCAGTTATCCAACTGCAGTCCATTAGGGCTTTTTTTCTCATCTACAAAGCACAGGCAACTAATTTGTGACCTTGTGTGGAAGTTAAAATCAGTTTTCTTTTCTAATGAGTTAGGACTTTAAGTTGCCTTTATGTTGAAGTGTTTGTTTAGCACAGGGTCTGGATTGGTGATAGTTTAAGTTTTCAGACAGAGTTTATCATAATAGTGTATGTTATGTTTGAAAGGGATTTTTGAGTTCTTTTTTGCAATACTATGGCAACAACTTTTGATGATTTCAGGAGGAAATGGCAGGATAAATTTCACTTTTCCAGTCTGCTCAATGCTAGTGTCCACCAATGGATAGCTTTGTTCAGTTACCAGCTTTTATGCTGAAGATGATAAATATTTAAGAGCATTCAAATTGTGGTAGATCTCATGTAATGATTTTTGTCACTTTTGAAAGCCAGTATTGTTCTAGCTTTTGAGGCACTTCAGTATTTTTACAAAATTCCCTAGGTTTCTAGAAATGCCAGTACTGATAAAACTGTTCAAAGTTCCCTTAGCAGTTACTGATGCTTTGGATGAGGCTTATCTTACTGTGCAGCAGTGGGTTTTGTCAGCCTAGACATCCAAGATTGGATAGAGATATGTCTATCTATGTAAGATAGACATCCAAGATTATGTAGTTAACAGAAAGGCAATAGATCCTCTAATGTTAATTTAACATATAATGGCTAAGTACTCAAACAGCTTGGAAATTAAGCAGAGATATATAGGTTAGTTATAACCTTGTTTTTGGGCACGTGGTTATAACTAACCTATAAAAAGAAAGCAAAAGATAAAAAGATTTTGACAGTTATAACTATAGAAAGCAAAGTAAAAACCATTTCTGGGCCACTCGAAGACTTGATTGGATGACCTATTTTCTGTGCCTTATTTTTTCTCTGTTTCTGAATCATGTCACATTGCCACAGAATCTGTCTTGTTTATGCTAAACAATATTTGCTAATGCACAGAACTTAATCATTTTTGTATACCCTTTACTTGAATACACAGGATTTAAACATTTTTACCACCTATCTATTTTTGTCTGACTAGCTGCATCATTGACTGAACGGACTATCAGTTGGGCTTTTTCTGCTTTTAACTGTTGACTAATTAGGTTTTTATGTTGTGCCCTTTGGGAATGTTTTTTTTAATACATGCAAGATTTCTCTATACCGTGTTTGGCATGTAAAATGATTTTAGAAAATGAAGCACATAAATGAAGGTTCTTCTGCCTGTCTCTACTCACTGAGGGTTTCTGCAGTACACATGTTCAGGAGAATCTAGTTGGGAAGGTACCCCCTAGATTCGTAGCTTTGAAAGACATGAAGATAGGTGATCTTCTATTTCTTCAGTGTTTCTGGAGAATATTGTACTTAGATGGTTTTTCTTAAGTATTCAAATAGATGACATCTGACCTGTAATAGTTAAGCTATGCTTTGTAGCTGAGCAGTGCAGATCTTTCTGCACATTTTTTAAATGGGTTTTTGTGTTAGACATTGTTCATTATCTTCCTTTCTAAAATCCCAAGTCAGAGCTTGGTCTCCTTTCTCAGTAGTCCTCTCACTGTGCCTGATCTTTGTATTCTTTTAGAGGCTCCAAGCATTGATATATAAATGAGAGAAAGAAGTTGTTGCCAGAGAAATATTCCTTAGCATTTAACTCTTTGTATGTACAAGTATCTTACAAAATCTTAAACCCTAAACAAATCAATTGCTTGCATTATCAATTTTATGAACAGCCTTGAGGTCCAAGTTGAGGTGTTTAATTGAGAATTTTATTGTGAATATACTATGTGGAAGAAGCTTTCTCCCCCACCGCCCCAAAAATCAGATAGGAAAAATGTGCTTTCATTGCATTTTAATTAAGAATGCATTTTATGAAGACAGTTTACTTTGGAAAGTTCCAGACGTTTTTCCTACTATTGTGAGTTTTGCTTGTGATTTTTACTTTTCTCTGTTTAAAACCAGAGCTTTTGTTGATTTCATGGAAGTAGGGATCTTAACTTTCCCCTCATATCATATTGAAATGACTCATTGACCTAACAAGGTGAATAATAACTCGCTCTGCTGTCCCTGAAACTGTACTTCTGAAACTTGGAGAAAATAAAACTTTGGATTTAATCAAGATTAAATAAAACTCATAAGGACTTTGTGATCTGTTTCTTCTGACCATAGCATAGCAGCGTGTCTCTGAGATGATAATATCACTGAATGTTTTTGTCCATTCCTTAGTTTTAAAATGAAATTATTTCTTCAGAAGCAATTTGCATATGCAGTGAACCGGCGTGGAAGATAATTAGGTTGGATTTGTGGAAGAAGTGGGAAGCAGCCACAGGTCATTGTCTGTTACATGAGGTGCTCTAGGATGAAAGGTGTAAGCCTCAATATCTGAGCCAAGACTTGCTACACTGAGAATAAATGGCTGTCTTGAAGCATGTAGTACAAACCAGTGTGAGAAAGGCTTATTTTACTAAAGGATTTGCTGTTCTCTTCATTGAAATAGACATGTACACACTTCAAACATGCAAAAAGCAGTTTAACATTTTTTTTTGTGGTTTAATATTGAAGAAGTAGGATAGTTGATATGCATGGATCTTTTTGTATGTTTGTATTCTTTAACAGGTTTTTTTTTCCTAATCTTTGACATGGTTTCTTTTTGCTTTTGTGTGGAAAACACCTCTTGTTGCAGAAATAATTTCAGTGTGTGTTTTAATAATAGCTTTCATTCAATAGTAAATATGAAACTATTATGTGCATAAATTACAAAAGCATTACATGGTTTTCTACATTTCTCTTCCTTTGGCAGGATATCATTGACAGGCTTATAATTTTGAACTCGGAAGCTAAAATTCATTCCTTATTCAATTATGAACAATCCCATATATTTGGTCTGAGGTAAGATGCCTGGTTTTTATTCTCTGGTCGCATTAACTAAATAGGATATAACATGCTTGGATGTGTTACTTCTGACAAGATGACATTGTTTGGGTTTTATTATGTCTGAAGGTGAAATTTCCGCGTTTTTTAGCATAAGAAGATTAAATGAAAAATGGCCTACAAAATGAGAACAGGGATGAATCTAATCTTATTATCTGTAAATGGATATATTGTAATATGAGAAGCAGTGATAGAAATTGCATGTTGTTTTTACCTACTTGACTGTAAAAAGCAAGTTGTATATCCACTGTAGTGGAAAAAAAAATCACACCAAAATACTAAAATAAATTATTTCTACTATGTTTATGTCAGATTTTGGTTTATGTAGTCTCCCTATACTTAAAAATATTTTTTAAGTATTTGTTTAATTATCACCAATTTCACAAAAACTTAGTTTCCAAACCATTAGATTCCAAATATTTCTAGAACCTGAAGGTACACTTAAAATATGCTCACACTGACATGCTCATGGTTTGTAATATTCAATGCATTATAATTTAAACATAGAAATTAGTTTCTGCATTTTTATTCTGTTTTCCAAAGATGAATATATAAATCCTTCAATTCACATTTTTGTTATGAACATATTTTGTGCAGTTGAAATGAAAGATCTATTGGATTATACTTCATAATGTGGAATACTTTGGTAACCTTGCTTAAGCAAGATGTAGGCAAATTGATCAAGTTCTGAAACATTAGCTTTTTGGAGCCGTATTTGCACTTTGATATCACAGTAAAATTATTTCATACTGTGTATGAATAACCATAAGATACAGTATCCTTTGTTGATAAGGATGAGCATGGAGGAGATGAACAATGGCAGAGACTGGAGTTGGGAGATATATGATTTTGACATCTAAATGAGAAGATATAAATGCTGCTTTGGAGGAAATCAATAGTTTATATAGGAATAAGAAGTCTTTAGATGAATTTTGAAAAATAAAATATTGTTCTTCATTTAGGATTAGACTGACTCCATAAAAAACTTGACAGAACTTCCATTAATTTAATTAGGATTAAAAGAAAATGAGATGTTTTACAATTTAAAGCAAAGGGTGGTTGGGCACTGGAACAGGCTTCCAGGGAAGTGGTCACAGCACCAAGCTTGACAGAGTTCAAAAACGCATTTGGTCAATGCTCTTAGGTGCTTAGTGTGATTCTTGGGGTGTCCTTGGGGGCTGCAGGGCCACGAGTTTGACTTGATCCTGATGGGGCCCTTCCAACTCAGAATATACAGTATTAAGACTTGCAAGAAACCATAACCTATATGGTCTGAACTTGAGAGATGTACAATTGATTTTAAAATTCTGTTATCCTTCCTGTGAATTCTACTGACTGTAGATATCCATGTTCTGTAAAATGAAACTTACATTGTGTAGCTGGTTTGTTCCTTGACCAAATTCTATCAAGAGCTCCAAGTTCAGCACCAGTTAGATCAAATAATATTAGATGCTTAACACATCTGAAAATTTAGAAATTAGAGCAAAAGATCTACATTTCTCTTGGCTGTTATGTAGACATAAAATATTTAGATGTTTGTGATAACTGCAGCTTTGAAAACCAGTACAATTTTCTGAAGCATTTGTCAAGAAACATTTCTGCTAGACTTAATACCAACAGTACAGCCAAATCCACATTCTTTTAATTTTTGGCAGATCTACATAGCCATAAACTCTATTTTTATATATGTGGCTCACCCAGAGCTGAGTGCTGAAATTCAGATCTGTTTAACTTACAGGTTATAGTGTAAGGTCCTGCTTTTATTGTTCAAAAAAGTTATACATTTACTTATTTGAATGGTAGACTTCTGCAATTTAGAACTACATTTTCCTTCATGTCTATACTGAGCTTCAGTGTCTTAAAATTATTTTGGTTATCAGTGTAATTGCATATGAAACTTAAGATATGTAGGTATTTCCACAGTCTGTTGAATCCAAAAGTCATAGGTGTATATATTATTGTTTGTAGTGTTATTATTGCATTCTCTGGTGGATAGTTTTCTTCATTTTGAATAAGTATGAATTCTGAATTATAACTTTGAAGGACAGTCTGGTAGAGGCTCTGCTGCCAACTTTCCTTTTCAAACTTAACCACTCTGTAAAGTGGTGTGCATGCAGTACAAATCAAAGGGAAAACATAGGGAAGCCAGATATGGTGTACATAGCCAATATCTCTTAAAGAATGCTCCCTGTGGTGCATTCATATAGATTAGGGCCTGTGTGGTCACGACTGAAATACTCAGTTCCACAGCAAGCTGTAGCTAAGTTCAAATCTGTGATTTCTTTGGTGTTTTGGGGTGGTTTTGGTTTGCTTTTAATTTTTAGGTTCTTGGAGGTATCTTAGCCTAGAATGACTCTTCAGTAGTTTCACAGACAGTGATCTGGTATTCCATTAATTGCATCTATTATGTGTTTCTGTGACGAGATTTATTCACTTGAAGGTCCTTGTAAGCTAATCGGAAAAAAAAAAGGTGTTGTTATCATTATTTTTATTTATTTATTAAAGGGAAATCTTAAGAAGTTGGAGCTAAGAATGGAAAATTGCAAGTATATAGACAGTTCCTAATTTGTGTATAGAAAGATTTTCAAACTGTCAGTTCAGCTTTCAACTTCAAAGCAGATTTACACTTAGAATCGAGAAGTTTCCCAGTTGGCCAATATCAGTTGATAAAAGAACACTGAAGGCTGTCTGAGCCACACTTTTGTACAGGCTGAAAATCTGGATGCTCAGAAACTAAGGCAGAAATTCTCAGTGGTCTTTCTGTTTTAGAAGGTTCTGAACTTGCCATCAGAGCACAAATCATAGAGAAGAGAAATTCAGAGCAGTAATTAATGCAATATTTTTAAAACATACTAAACACAGAGTATTTTCTTAAATTAATTATCAGCATTACTTCTCTGATACAAGTATACTCATTGATCTGATTTTAAGAGTTGTTGCATATGAGAAATGATAATTTTCTTAAAATGTGACACTGGAAGTCTTAACCACCTCCCTTTCAAGGCCAAGCTCTTTGAATATCTGTAACTTCTATAAACAAAGGAATCTTCCAGATTTATGATTTTATATATTTTCAAGGCATCTTGGCTAGTATTTCAGTACAGTAAATGCATTCATGAGTTTTGAGTTTTTACAGCCGGCCAAGAAATTATATGCATAATATATATATTTTCAAAGTCTTTGCCTAAAGCATTATTCAGGCATTTACATATTGTTGTTCTCTCTATTCAGAAAATTAGTTTTCTGTGAATGCTAGTGACACTATGTTGTTAGCTGGATTAAAGTGTGGCAGAGTAATTTGTATCTTTGATAATCAAGTTCCTGTCTCTGTACAGTATTAATACCCCAGAATAAATTCAAAGATACTCCATTAATGTTGGCTTCAATAAAAAACAGAAGGAGAAACAACATTACTGGAATATGCATAGATGGTGGGCAGTGGGAGGGGATAAGAGTTGATGTACAGGCAGCTTTGAAAAATTCCTTTTATTTAATGGAGTACTTTTATAACATACACTGTACCTGATTTTTTTGTAGGTTTTTTGGTTGGGGTTTTTTTTTGGTTTTTTTTTTTAGGTTTTTAGGATTTTTTTCTTTTTTTTTTTTTTTAATGGATGTATGATAATATGGCAGTAAGGGGCATCTGAATACTTTAAAGAGGAAAATGAGACCCTTTCTTTCTTTGACTGTCATATTTTCCTCCCAGTGGCTTATTTTGACCATAAGTCAATAAAACTCCTAAATATTGTGAAGTCAAAAGATCTTTCATATGTACATTCTGAATCAGAAGAATCTTTGTTAGCTCCATACATGTTCACTGAGAAGCCTCCTGCTAGTGGGCATCAAGCAACAAGGAAGGCACTCTGTTCGAGTTTGGCTTTCTGCAGGGAAATACCTGGTAAATTCTGAGGGTAAATCCTTTTCCTTCAGATATACAAATTGTGACTGTTTAAAATTAAAGACACAATCTGCCTGCCTAGCATTAGAGATATCTGAAGATAACCTATTTTGTAGAAGTGTAATTTGAATTGCAATGAAAAATAGATTTCTTTTAGGCTTCTGTAAGGCAAGGCTGAAAAGCCAGTATTTATTACAATGCTCTGTGTGAATAATCTAAATGCACTTCTATTTCTGTGAAATTATAGAAAATGGTAAATATTAGTCTAAGTCATATGCTTATCTGTATCAGCCTCAGGATTGTAAATCTACTGTCTGCTGCAAATAGGAAAAGAATATTGGCTTGTTATTTTCAGGCTTGTGTAATAAATATTTTGAGATTGTTAGGTCACATTTTCTTTGTCATATAAAAATCATGGTAAATATGTTTTTTATTTATAATGCTAATTTTCTTGCTTAGTTGAATGGGTGCAGGAAATTATTAAAATGCATTGTATCTATTTCTGTTGCCCTAAAAAACTAGCAGAGGAGGATTTAGGAAGGAAAATTTAAATGGCTTATACTATACTGTCATCAAAATCAATCAGCATTTTGAAATTTTCCTTAAAGCAGTACATGTTAGTCAAAATTTCATTTAGAGCATTCCAGTGAAATCCAGGTGAATGAATTCAATCCTACAGGAGCCAGGAATATATAACTCTGTGAGTTTAGGAAATACAGATAATAAACACCCCTGCATTCTTTCCCATTGCTTTTGTCAACTGCAGTGTAAACACCCCTCCTGTATATAATTGCATTTTAATACTGAGGTAGCCTCAGCATATGAAACAGTTAGTTCCTTAATTATGCTTGCATTATGTGTATTGTTAAATAAGAGAGTCTGTGATTTTAATGATTGCAACACAGTGCTGTTTATATTTATTCTCTCTTTTCCTTTCTCTTTATTAAAAAAGCATTATGAATAGCAGAATTCAAAGGTAAAAGGGAGCGGAGTCTGGATTAGCAGTGACTACTAGTGATGGGGATTTACAACAGGATTATGTGAGAATGCTTCCACATCACCTGTGATCATGTAGTTATACAGTTAATTCAATTTTTTGCTGATTTATATGTTAATAGAAGTTTGTTAAGTTTATTAAATTGTAACAAATTATTAATAAAATAGGAACAGTAGATTCTGTGATCAGATGTCATTTGTTTGTTGATTTTTTTTTTCTTAACTGAGAGAAATTAAAGTACTTCATTTCTGAGTCCTCTAGGCTGGCAATTGATTCTTATGAAAAGCAGTTTTGTTTAGCTAGGGAAACTTTTTACTATTTGCAACCACATTGCATGTCATTTGCAGGTACATTTGGTAGCTAAAGTGGTGTAGGTGCTCCTTTGAAAATCTTTTCATGTGGAAAAAATGGCAAAGAATACATTAGTCCCTGAATTTTCTTTCTGGGAGAAACATGACTGCCCCGAGGTAGTAGTTTCCAGTGCCCCAGGCACCACTTTTGTAACTTCTGTATCCAGAAACTCTCATATTTTTTTCAAAACCATGTGTTGCCCTCCGTGGAACAATAAGAAGCCTTGATCCTTTAGCAAGACTAAGTGCAGAGGCATCTTCTCTCTGCTCATTGCTGGTATCTTTTGTTCGGTTTGCAAAAGGAGCATGCAAAGCTTTGCTTGGCCGAAACTTCCAAAAACCCTTTTGTTCCAATGCTGACTGAGTGGCTTCTGGATTCTTTGGGGTTTGTTTGTTAGCCATTGCCTTTGTCAACTGGTCTGGCATTTGATAGTAATTGCCACTCATTGTTTGCATCCACATTCTCATCGAAGCTTAGACTCTTACTCAAAGCATAATAAGTAATAAATCAGATTGTTAATGTAGGCTCTGATGTTAAATGTTTTGAGGCTGTCCCTCATGATGATGACACTGAAATTGTTTAAGGAAAGTTTTGCATTGGATTTCACTTTTGTTGTACATACTCACTTAGTGATAAGGAGTTCCTGCTACTGCAAAGAGGTTCCAGTCCTTGTTTTATTGCTCTTCAGCTTTTAATATGTATTCCTGAGAGATAAAAAAAAACGCCTTACCTTGTCCCACAGCTGAGCTCTCAACAAATATCATGCTGTATATTTTGCATTGGCCTGAATCAGCCACATCTATGTAGAAGGCAGGAACTGCAAGCCAAAAGCAAACCTTTTACTAAAGACCAGTTTAGTCTTTTCTTTCAACAGCATGTCACTGTCTATAGCATAGATGTAAGCATTTGTGTTTAGTTGGCCATTTTGTGCTGCATTCACATGTCTATTACTGAGTTGTAGTATAGTTTACTTTGGATGCACTGCTTTCTTTTTTCTATATGGAGGAAATATGCTGCTTATATCATGAAATTTCTTCTTCTTTTGCAGGACTATGTACAGACTGGGACTGAGCTAAGTTTTTTAATAGCACCCCACATGGGTGCTGTGTTCTGAATTTGTGACTAAAAGCATATTGATAACACAGCATATTTCTGCTGACACTGTGCAAAAAACTGTTCAACATCAGGGCTTTCTTTTTTATCCCCCCCTCCCCAGCAAGAGGCTGGGAATGTGCAAGAGGCTGCGAATGAACACAGCTGGGACAGCTGACCTGAGCTGATCAGAGGAATGTTTTATACCATATAACATCCCACTCAAAAATAAAAATGGAGGGGCTTGGAAGTTGGTTTTGCAGGTCTCATTGGTTGGAGACTGACCAGGCACTGGTCTGCTTGTTGAAGGTGGTGAGGGAGTGAACAGCAGGGTGGTGTCAGACTGTTAAAACTGCTGTGTTCAAGAACAGTATCTTGGATCTTTCACCACCAGCTGAGCATTAGCAGATACCCCTGAAGTGAGGACAGAACATCAAAGTGGCTTTGGAAAGAACTTATTATGAAAGTAAGGAAGAATAGTGTATGTAGTGTAGTGGGAACTGCAGAAACATAGAATTCAGTTAACCATAATAAATGTTGTGTTTGAGAGAGATGTGATTTGACATTAGGAAAAAGAGCAAAGGACATTCTGTTTTGTCTTCTTAAAAGGAATTAATAGAAAAAGTATAGAGAAGTTAATAAGCTATCCTCATAATACGTGTTTTTTAGCAACTCGGAGTAAATCATGGACAATTTAATTATATTAGTTTTGGGAAAATAATTTAGAGGAGCAACATAAAAATTAGCAAGGTTTATTTATCAGCTGATTTATATCATATGAAGGACCTTCTGTTCTGTCATAATTCAAAAAGTCATTATGATTCCACATACCAAAACCAACGAGATAGTCTGGTTTTGGAGCTAATACTAGTTAGAATGCCTTCTTTTAGATTAGGGATTTCTACAGTGACGTATTAATTGTGGAATTGTAATTGAAGGGGTAGAATCTAGAGAGCACCTTCCAAGAAAGATGGATAGGGCAGGAAATGCAGATTTCAGAGCAAAATTAGTTATTGCTACCATAGTTTCACAACTATGATACGTATTTTGATATTTTTGAATTTCTTTAAAACTACTCTTCTATAAAAGACTGCCTTCAGATAATCTTTTATTTCATATGCATTACAATTTGTTCCTGGGTGTATGCTATATCTTATTAGAAGTGGTCACAGAACTATATTATCAGAATTGAAAGGTAGATAGAAGATTGTGTAGTAAAACTGCTCTGCTCAAAGTGGGTTCAACTACAGAACATTACTCAGGGCTTTGTCTATTCTGGTTTGGAATACTGTCAAGGCTGGTGATCCTGCAGCATCTCTGGGGAATTTGTTCTACTGTTTTACCACTGTCAGAGTATGTTAAAATGGAATTTCCTGTCTTTCAGTTCATGCCCATTGCATGTAGTCCCCTCACTGGGTATCACTGAGAAGAGTCTGACTCAGTTTTCAAACTTTCCTTTTCGATATTTATACACATTGACAGGATCTCCCTTGAGGATCCTCTTCTCCGGGCTGGGCAGTCACAGCTCTCTCAGCCTTTCCCTATGTCAGATGGCCCAAGCCTTAATCACTTTCTTGGCCTTTTGCTGGACCTGCTCCAGTGCATTCATGTGATGCTGATACTGGAGAGCCCAGAACTAGACCCAGCACTCCAGGTATGACTTCACCAGTACCAGTAGAGGGGCAGGGTCACCTCCCTCAAGAGACTTTTGGCAGCACTTTTCATTACACAGCCTAGGATGGCATTGGCTCATGTTCAACCTAGTGACCATTAGGACTCCCAAGTCCTTGTCTGCAAAGCTGCTTTCTGACTGATTGGCCCCCAGCCTGTACTATTGCACTGGTTTCTTCCCAGTTACAAGATCTTCATCAAAGTGTATCTTCCAATTTTCACCAGTATTCACGTTGGGAATTCTGTCTTCTGCTTTCCAAACAAAATTTTAAAATATATCTCAAAAAAACATGCTTAGATCTTACTGTATTATATTGGTAAAGATTTTATACATTCTTATAAGCATGCACTTCTTACAGATGAGATATTGAGATGGGGAGTCTGATCCAATTCTTATGTTCCAAATGCAGTTAGAAATAAATAAAATCTCCATAGTCGTATTCAAGCACGGTTACAAATATATGCACTATGAAATGTGATTTTTTTTTAACTGCAACCTTTAGTCTATACATTTGTGACTTTGGAAGGTAATTAATGGAACATTACATTTAGCCAAATAACATATACATAAATAACAGCATTTTATAAATGCATTTTACTCTATAGGTGAAAATTGCATTTGAATGCCCAAGCAGCGGCTGCTCTTGTTAGATCTTGTACATTTCATCATTTATTCTACCACTATTCCATCTACCTAATTTTATTTGCTTGTGTTGGGTTTGTTTTGGTTATTTTTTGCTCTGCTTTGCCTACCAGAGGAGATGTTATAAAGCATTCTCAGCTACCCGTCTTCTCCCAAGTGGTTTTTAACTGCTGGAAACAGGTCTTTGCCATTTATTGTATTTAAAAGAAGAAATTATCCATCTTCATAATGGTTTCAGTGCTCTTTCCTGGGTTTTTTCTTCTAAATAGTAATGATAAAAATCATAGTTGAGCTGTCATTTTGTCTTCTGTAATTTAGAAAAGTACTCAGAGCAAACTGATGTCACAAAATAGTTAATGTAAAAGAAATAAAACCTGAAGAGTACTGAAATTTAACAGATCAAGTTGTATTAAAAAACAACAGAAAAAACCTAAAGAGACGTATTCTCATTTTGACTGTTTAATCCTTGGCCACAATTGTATGAATTTGCAGGTGTTAAATTATTGAGAGAATGGTTTATGAATTTTTGCTGTTGTCAGTAGAAGCATATTGGGAATTATAGAGAAGAAAATAAGCTTTGACTAACAGACTATGAATTTAAAACAGAGTACTTTCTAGTTCATATCAAGTCTTATGTAAATGAAAAATATAATGCTGATCAGACTTAATTTATGTAGCATTTTATGACTGTGTTAAACAGGAAATAATATCAGTAACAAGAATGTTTAGTTACATTGTTTTCCTTGAACTGGAAGCCCTCAGTGAAATTATTCCATTGCGGTCTTAGAATGAATAGATTAGTTAAAAGAAAAAGTAATGCAATTGGGATTGCTTTACTTCAGATTTATATGAAAATATATTGGAGTACTTACCCTGTTAATTTGCCCCGAAGTTATGAAAGAACATTTTATATAATGTACAGTCTTGTGCACTGGTTATTATTAATTTCATTTACCATTTATATTTCTCTAGAAAAAACCCAGCCCAGCAGATTTGTTGGTTATGTTACATGTTAAATGTTTTATTGCTTTTGAACTGTGTTAAATTTGATTATACAGAAGGGCTTAAGAGCCTATTTTCTAAAGGAAAGATACTTTCTTACCTCTCCGCCTTCCTTCCCTTCATACAACCTCATTCAGAGTTGCCTTACCAGCCTATTAATGTATAATTTCCTTACATTTCACATGGAATCTCTTAGTAAGCCTCTGTCACTTTTGTTATTCTGTGGTGTAAACTCAAAAGCAGACTGAGCTGACCAGTGGGTATTTTCTCTGGTTGTTCAGTGCACACAAAAAATCTGTTGGGAACCATTCCCTGTTTGCTTAAGGTCGTGCCACTTGAGTGGCTAAAAAGGACATAAAAGAGTATTCCTGACCTAGTTATGTCTGGGTTTTTTAGACGCTTCAAGTGGGTTTTTTTGTTGTTTTTTTCCTCCCCTCCCTTTCCATTGCAAGATCTCATAAACAGGTTCACCTTTGTCTTACTGTGCATTACTGGAGTCCTGACTGATGTGCTATCGTTTCAATTGTCCTTCTGCAGGCTGTTAAATGTGCTGTGCTGTGAGCTCAATACACTTTTACTCTTGGAGACTCAGTATAAAGTATCAAAAGTTTTACTAACTGCTCAGGAGGAAAATGTCACAGAAACTTCAGAAGGACCAGGGTAAGAAGTGACTGATGTCAATGTTATTTTAAGTATCAAACTCTTCTTCTGAGATAAAGTGCATGGATGCCTTTAGATATACAAATGCTTTCACTTAAGTTGGCTTCTAATGTCCGTAAGTTTCCTTAGAGTCAGGTTTGTCAGCAGTTCCAAATGATGAAGAGATACAATAGCCTTCTCTTTCTCCCATGTTCACTCCAAAAGTATAAGAAATAAAAAAGCAATTATTTTTCTACATTTTATTTGTGTTACTCTTAAGTTGTTTCTTAAAAAAAGTGTGTGGATGTAAATATGCCTTTTAATTTTATGTTTTTTTTAATGTTACATATTTAATATAAAATCATGGTATTGTTTTAATGTTCATGAGTTAAAGACATCATCAGTACCTTGGGGGTTTTGTGGGGAGTGTTTTTGTTGTTGTTATTATTGTTTGGTTTGTAGCTTTGTCAACTCTCCAACAGTTTATTTGTAACTCAGTCAACTCTTCAACTTCTGTGACTTTCCACTGCAGTTTTCTAAATAAAATTGCACAGTGCATCCTTTCAAGAGGAAAAAAAAAATTTTGGGACAGAAGCAGACAGTCATTTAGTTAGAGACATTTTTCTTCTTTCTCACAGCATGCTGAGTGTTAAGTATTTTCTTCTTACTGTTTGTTATGTGAGACCATTTCAAAATGTAAGTCAAACAGTATACGTCAAGATGATAGTTATTTACTATTTGAAAATGAAACTACTATATCCCTTCTAGGGTGAAAGTTTTATTAAGAAACTTGGTGACTAAAATCTGGGTTTTACTGCTTTCAAAAATTTTGTACCTTGGGCTGCACAGTGACTTCAGATAGCAAGCTGGCTGTGTTTCAAATAATGAATAACTGCTTATTTGTGACAACAGAAGTCTACTGGTAGGCCAAATAAGGAGCAAATTTTGATGGTCCAGTAACTGTCACTGCCCTAATTATATAATTTTTATGAGGGCATAACAAAGCTTGTGAAATTTTCTACTATTTTGTGTCCAGTAGTTGCTCAAATGTTTCTTACCAGTAGTAGGTAGGGAAGTACAAAGTTAAAATAATGCTTGGAGACATCTCAAAATGCTTCATGCTTCTGTTTTATTATATTTTTGTTTTTCTATTTATGCCTATATGTATTCCAGGTTGTGTTTTAACTCCAGTATGTTTCTCAAAATATTCTTGCTTAAAGTTTTCAAAATTAAACTGTCAGTAAATCGAAGCAGTTCTAATTTTTGGAGATTTTTTCTGTTATGTTTGGTTTTTTTTTTTTTCACAGAGTTTTCATCATTGATGGTCTGTCAGTGGAGAGAAACCATATTCTTGTAAGGATAAATCTGATTGGAGGACCACAGGAAAGGATTCTGCCTTTGAGAGCATTAGATAAGGTTAGAACCTAAAGTTTACCTGTTTTTCTTTCTGTAACTTCTGCCTTCATTAACTAAACATATTTGCTGATAATTTGGCATGTGCAAAATCATTTAACATTAAGAAATACCAAACCACCCTTAGCTTTATAAAATGTTAACATTTTAAATAAGTGATACACTGAGAAAATAGATTGTTCCTGCTGTCTGGGGATTGACATGTACCTAGGACATGCTACATTCAGATGGCGAGTTTATTTTGCTCCATTTTAATGTTACTTTAAAGTGAATACAATTTTTATTTTATTTTTACTTTTATATTTCTGTGTTTTCTTTACTAGATTTCCATTTAACTTCATTTTATTTGATATTTTTTCAATGCTTGAGTTTTCATATGCAGTATCTAATACCTGGAGATTTCATGGATATTCTAACAATGGAGTGTTTGTTAAGTGTTTAAGTGTTCAACTTCTCACTGGCTGTCAGTCTCATAAAGATGAAATGCAAATTACTGTCAACACAACAAAGACACCTAGATCAATATATAAAATTGGAAATATAGTGCAGTAGGTTGTTTGTTTTGGGTTTTGTATAATTTTTGTACAATTTGCAATTTCCTTTGTGGCTGAAAAAAGGAACTGTAAAATCAAAACTAGCAGTGGTATATACCATGAAAAATTATATTCTCAAATGCTTTTTGGATTTTGTATCTTTTTTTTAGTTATGCCACGTCTCATTGGAAATTGTAGTATCTATCAAGCATAATTTTGGTGCATAGGCAGTAATTCTGGGAACTGTACCTTTGTGTGTTAATTGAGAAAAAGCTATTTATTCTTCTCCTAAATAAGTTTATTTCTGGTCCTGTTTCTAGGGCAGTGGTCTATATCCTTGGCCAATGTTTTCAACGTTCCCAGTGCCAAAGTGCTATCTTCCAGAAATTCCTAGGACAGCTGAATTCAGACAAGGTACATGCAAAGCATGGAAGCAGTGTAGATATTGTACAAGCATCTCAGCAATTTTAAAATTTCTTTCTCCTTCCTCCCTGCACCCTGTTCCCAACCCTCACATCCCACAGATTAAAATCTCGTTAAGTACTTAAGGTTATTTTGTTGTTGGCTGCAATTGTAGCTAAATAAGTTGGTTTGGTTTTGCTTGTCTGGCTTTGTGCAACTGTCAGTCTGCAAAGCTCTGTTTGGTAATCTAATTCTTATGCAAACTTCAAGATTAACCTCTTGGCTCATCTCGGGTGGGTGACTCATAAGGCACATTTATATCATCTCTCTAGTAACTGAAGCAAGACAGTTTGCTTAAAGTACAGAGTTTTTTGTACACTATTTTCGTGATTCACATCCCTGTGTTTACAGAGCTTGGTGGTGTGTGAAATAGACAGCGTTTAGGGTAGTTGGTTTCCACACTGAACATCAATTTGGAATGTGAGCAGACTGAAGAATCCTTTGAAGATCTACCTAGGCACAGCAGTTTAATTCACACTGAGAAACCATTTTAAGGTTTTAGTTTGCATAGACAATGCAAAAGAATCTGATGAATGGTGTAGTAAATAAATAATTCAATGTATGTGTTCATATTTACTATATCCCTGTGGTGAACTTATTAGAAATTATTTCCTGAATAATATCTAATTTTATTAGAATGAATTAGAGTGAATTTCCTGAGCAGAGACAGATTTATATAAGTGATAGAATTCTGCATTAACTATGGAATATCAAATAGTCTGTTTGTAAATATCTGGGGAAAAAATTAAAAAGGTGATTCCCTGATCTTACCGGGAAAAGGCCATATAGTTATAAAAGAAGGGAGTTTTCTGTACCTTAGCTTTTGTAATACTGTTCCAGACTTCCCAAAGTAAGTTTCATAAGACAACAATCAGATAGTGATAAAGTGGGTGTCTCCAAGGAGGCAGTAGTGTCACTCTTGAGTTGAAAAAGTGTATTGTATTCCTCGGAACGTGTTCGGAGGATCCCTCTGTTCTCTTGTTCAGACTAATTCTGTTGTTCATCATTACCCCATGGGATAATGGAATAGATATTACAGTTGTCATTTTTGTGGGTGACAGGCAACTGGAAAAACTAGGTCAAAACTTTGGCTAACAGTAAATTTGCTGAAATGAAGTTTCAAAGGTTCGCAGATGAGTTTGATGAAGAATTGAAATATTGGTATCAAAGAAATACTTTACTTTGGAATGGCATTTTTAAAGGTAATTGAAGTAAAAGATTATAGAACTGCAAAATGAAGAGAACATTTAGTTTTCAAGTCAAAATATTTTGTGTTTTTTATTTGAAAAAAGGCAAACAGGACATTGAAAGTGTTCTATTTCAGTACTCAGGTTAAAAAAAGCCCTCCAAATTGCAAACATTTGATTTGCCAGATGGAAGCTTTCAGGATATGTAAGTTATTTTGAAAGAAAGTATTAGAATAAATAGATCAAAAATGAAAAGAATTAAATTCATGAATGTCTATCTGGTTTTTGGGAAAAAAGAAATCAAGAGCATGACTAGAAAATAGAAAATACCTGAACTGTATCCTTAAACGCTATGATATAATGTGATAGTGATAATAGTGATAGAAGTTTTGTCTCATAAGACAGGTTAAAAATATGATTACAAGATAGACCTGTAAGTTACATTTATACAAAATCTTCTTACAACTCCTTTGTTGTGAATATTCAGAATTCATGTTGTTACTTACTCAGATTGCTCAGGGTGGAGAAAAATACTTGTTAAATTTTCATTTTTCTTTAGTGCAAGAAACAGGACAGGGTTCACATAGACTTTTGAATGGCAAGAGTTCTGCAGCCGTGGTGTGGGTGGGAATGCTTGACTGCTTCATTGTATCTGTGGTCAATGATCAAAGGCCAGCACAGTATCTCTGTAGTTCCCTGAACCTGTGTTCAGATTTCGTGTTGTGGTGTTTGATTATGTAACCTGTGAGGTATCATTCCTATCCTCTTATTTTGACTGTTTCTATGACATGAATAATTAAGCCTGGTAGCTTCTTAGCAGCTTACTGTTAAAGAATGTATAGTTTCTTTGGCTGAAAAAGCTGTAACTGTAGATTTTATTCTGTCTGTCCTGACCTCTTATTTGAGTCCTCTTTTATTGCTCAGGTGACATGGACACCTCAAGAGAAGCTTACCTTTTCTTTGTTCTTTGAAAATGTGTCCTGTATCCATCACGTAATTGTGATGTCAGGTGTAAAAACATAACCTGGCTTCATTTTGTTATATATTTATAGAACAGATACTGGAGATGGCTGGTGAGAGTTAAAAAAAAAAAAAGGTTTACAGATATGCTCTTGAATATGATACAGATGCTGATACTGTTCTTTCTAACTCTCCCTTCAGATGGGGTGGAAGGACAGATGCAATAACAGAACCTTTGTAGCCCAGAGAACCTTTGTTCTCTCAGCTAATGGAAGAGTGCAAGCTGAAACTGCTAACAGAATATTTTGGAACTAGTATAGTCAAACTGAGGTCAGGGAACAGGAAGCTTCATTTCCACAGCCCTAAACCACATTTAGCCTATGACTGTATCTGGTATAATGGAAACTATGGATAAAACTGAAGGTATCATATGAGGGGTGTTTACGCCAAAGGACTTATTATTCACACTGTGTTTTCTATAATGAAAACCCAAAAAATGGGCAGGGTTTTTATGTTATTAACTCTTTTGAAGGACAGTGCTAAAAGTGCAACATTGACACCTTTTTGGTTCAGTTTGGGGTGCAAAGTGAGGAGAACTAATGAGCTATAAGGAAAAGCAGAGCAGTGGTAACTCTGACAGTGTATGGAACATGTTTCCCAGCACCAAGGCCTGAAGACTGCATCTTAGAGAGCTCTTTTTTAAGACTCTTACTATTATTCTGTACTATTGTAGTGACCACGGATACTGGCAGGTGGATATTTTGACTCACTGAATAAAAAATTAGTCCATTGTAGTTTATGTTGGTAAATTTTGTAACTGCATTGGAGTAGTGGAGTATCTCTTCCATTTCATGAGGACAATTTGAGTGAGCAGACTTGCCCAAAAAACATATTTTTATTTGAGGAAAATTCGTAGTGTGTCAGTGTTTACAAATGTCTGTCCTGGTTTTGCAGATGTTAGGTATCTGTCTTTATGGGATATGTGTCTGTAGGAAGGATATATGGAAAAATAAATTTGGTTGATTGTATATTAATATGTTGCAGCCAGTAGTTAGAGTTGGAAAGCTATTGCATAGCAGTATATTAATGATTCACTTCTGTCAAAGGTAATTGATAGTGAAACTTCAAATAATTTATGTGGATCATTATTTATACGTGAAAATTAATTATGCCATTTCCACCTGTTTACACTGCAGCAAGATATCCCGTTGCTTTTCTTTTTTCTATTGTTCAATTATTAATTCATTAAGATAATTTGAGGAAGAACTTTTAAGTGGTTTTCAAAGAGTGATACAGTCCTTCTATATTCAGGATACAACTGTGAAAAGGTTATTATTTTTTTACTTGTAATATTAACTATCATGTAGATTATAAAAAACTAAACTCTTTAGAACTCTATTAAACTGTAATATTCACTGTTTTATTTGCACAGATGTTTTCCTTTTCTACTCCTAGCTCTACAGTTCTGAGAGTTGATAATGAGTGTGGCTGAAGAATAGTGTCCATAAATGTACTGCAGTGATGCATTCACTGCTTAGCATTTCCCTAAACATGGGTACCCCACCATTCATTAATCTTATTTTCTTATCAACTCACACAGTCCAGAATTGTTACCAAAAGTCTATGGTTATTTCTTAACAAAAATAATTTGATAATTTGTCTCAGACACTGTTCTCTGCTTGATCTCTCACTGTTCTTTGCTTTTTACTTTTAACTTGAATGGGGACTTGCTGCCATGTTTCTGGTTTGTTTTCTTTTTTTTTTTTGTTGAGGGCTTCCTTTTTGTTTGCTTGTTTGTTTTGTTTTGAGGTTTTACGGGGTTTTTGTTTGGTTTCATTTATTAAATCTGATTTCAGCCTCTTTTCTTAATACCTGTCTGCTATTAGCAGTCTCTTTTTAATTTTTTTTCTAAACTTTCTCTGTCAAAGAATTAGGTATGTTTTCTTACCTGTTATCCCTTATAATTTCACATAAATGTCTTTATCACCTACACTTCTTTGGCTTGTCATCCTTTCTTTATTTCTTGTTATTCATATATGAGCCTGTTGCCTTTTGCTTTTAAGTCCACTCAATTAACAAAAGATGAAAGAGTAGTAAGGTCTATGAGAAATGTATATGAGGTTTCCTCATTATATAAGTCTGTATAGATTTGTTTCTACGTACTAGTCAAATATAATGTAGTCAGGTTATTCAACTCTCAACTTCGATTTTGAATAAGATACACATGGATTTACAGATCTTAGTTATTAATCACAGAAAAACACTTCTACCACAAAGCACAATCAGATGAAAAAGGGCTTGTATTTCTGATGTTTCCTAAACTATTGATGAATTTTTCCATGTCTTACCTGCCTTAGAAAAAAAAAGGTAGCTAAAGAATTATTTGAAGAATTATAAAGCAACATCTTTTAGGGAAGGAGATAATTTTAAACTTTCAGTTATGGTGTAGTGGTTCAGATTTCATACATGCAAGTAGCTGTAGCTTAGTTATAGTGCAATTTTACAGCTTCATAAACTAGTAAATGTGGGGTTTTTGTTTGGTTGGTTTTTTTTCATGGGCCTACAGAGAACAACCAATGCTAGCACAAAGTACAAGTAAGGTATGGGATGGCAAAACTTCGTATGAGGAAGAAAGGGAGTGCAGCACATTAAATTGACATTAGATTCTTTTCAGTCATGACCATTTTTAAAAGCTTACTAGCATCAGTAGAAGAAGGTTTTAGTAATTTTCTTCCTCATATTTTCTTTCTATTTTTTTTCTACTTCCCCTGTTCCTTCACCTTCTGTCCTTCACCTCATTCAGCAGTTCTGGTACTTTTTTCCAGGAAAAAAATTATTAATTTAGGATAACTAGTAAACTTATTTAGTGACATACCAGAAAAGAGAAGAAATTAAAGCAGGACTTCTGGTTTTGGCGTTGGTGTGCGTTTAGAACAGCTCTAGTGGTAGTGGTAGTGTGACAGTCCACCCTCAATAACAAATGATTTGTATAGCCCAGCACTTTGTGGTTGTTTTAAGTTTCAGCTGCATGGTAATACTGTTGAGCAAGTTATAGTCGCTTCCTAAATTGTGAAAGTGAGCTGGCATTTATTTGGTATCATGAGCTTTTGTAAGCAGTTTTCAAACAAAAAAACCCCCTATGTTCTGTCTCTCTTTTTTTTTTTTTTTTTTTTTTTTTTTTTTTTTTTTTTTTTTTTTTTGTACTGTGATGATCTGCTGGTAGAAGTGATAGTCCACATTTAATGACAACTTAAGGGAAGCAAGTGGTTTACCTGGAAGAAAATAAGATGCAGTAAGTTTCCACAATATGATACCAGTTACAGTATGTATTGAATGTATTAGATGCATGACTGCACTACGGTATTTTGGTTGCATGGGTCTCCGGTAAATTGGCTGATTAAATCTCAGCTTGTAGTCTCTGATCCTTGTCTGCCAAACCAAATTACCACAATCCTTGAGGAAATAAAATAACTATTTAGCTTTTACAGGGGACCATTGCTTTGCAGTTCTAGGATTTTCTTCAATACTTACCTGTTACGGGAATAACAAAAAAAGGGCAGAGAAAAAAATAGAAGTCCTGTTGATAATACTATAAGAGTTAATCCTTCTTCACATTACGTTTTCATAAGCTGTTCTGAGCATCACTACATGTTATTTGGAAATATATTGAGGACTTACTTATTTGAGGATAACAAAGAAATTTTAGGTTAATTAATTTGGAATCATTATTAATGATAATAAGTTACTATAATAAGATCATTTTGAAATATTATGTATTGTATAATAAAATCCAATGACGGGTGCAATCTACTAATTATAAATCATTAAGGTCTCTCGATGAGCTTAAAACAAATTACATGCAAAATCATAATTCTGTTGAAAATATTCTAATAATCTTAAAAGAGTAAGATATTTTGAAAATTGTGTTTTGAGACAGAAATGCTATAAAGTAAAAGTAACAGCAAATACTCTAAATAGACATAGTCTGGCTCAAACAATTGTTGAAGCCTTAATAGAAGTCACCTTTCACAGCAGAATTCGTTTCTCTAGTGTCCAAAATGTAGAAACAGAACAAAGGAGATCTTGTATGAATAACCTTTGTCACTTTCGTGAATAGTTAGTAGTAGTGTAGGTTGCAATCCTTTCAAAACGCTGGGAGCTTCATGTTCCCACAGCAGAGGGACTGTGCACTGCTGGAATGAATGCATGTGTGTTTTCCTTTTCTCAGGTACCATCTTTATTTTTCCCCTCAAGATAGCCAGAAAGCCTTTCATACCAGCATCAGGTACTCTGGGTACCAAGTTGCCTGGTGGTTACCAAGTGCCCTGGCAGCCAGGAGGGCCAGCCATATTCTGGAGTGCATCACAGCATTGCCAGCTGGGCAAGGGAGGGGATTGTCCCGCTCTGCTCTGCACTGAAATGGCCTCACCTCGAGTGCTGGGGGCAGTTTTGAGCACCACAACATGAAAAAGACATTAGGCTGTTAGAGAGTGTCCAAAGGAGGGCAACAAGGATGGTGAAATTCTGAAGGGGAACCTGTCTGAGGCGTGGTTGAGGTCACTTGGTCTGTTCAGCCTGGAGGAGACTGAGTGGAGACCTCATTGTGGTCTTCAGCATCCTCACCAGTGGAAGGAGAGGGGAAGCTACCATTCTCTTCACTGTTGTGACCAATTATAGGACTTAAGGAAATGGCATGAAGCTGAGTCAGGAGAGGTTTGATTAGATACCAGGAAAGTATTATTCATCCAGAGGGTGGCTGGGCACTGGAGCAGGCTCCCCAGGGAAGTGGTCAGAGCACTAAACCTCTCTGAGTTCAAGAAGCATTTGTACAATGCTCTCACGTGCATGGCGTGACTCTTGGGGTGTCCTACATAGGGCCAGGAGTTGGACTCAATGATCCTGATCCCTTGCAACTCAGCATATTCTATGATTTTGTATCAGAGAAAACAGAAGCTGCACACACAGGCAAAGCAAACCAAGGAATTACTTCACTGCATCCTGGTGGCAGGCAGGTATTCAGCCATCTCTAGGAGAGCAGGGCCCCATCACCTGTAATGGTTACTCAGGGAGACAAATGCAACTACAGAATCACTTGAGTTTGAAAAGATGTCAAATATCAGAGTCCAGCCTTTGACTGAACACCACCATGTCAACTGTCATCATGTCAACATCACTCAGAACGTTCCTCCCCTTCCTCTTTCTTCCACCACCTTATGTACTAAGCATATCATATGGTGTAAAATATCAATTTGGTCAGCTTAGGCCACCTATCCCATTTGTGTCTCCTGCCAGTTTGCCACAGACCCACAGCCTCCTTGCCAGGGTAACAGTATGAGAGCACAAAAGGCCAGATCTGTGTAGGCTCTGTAAGCTCAGCAGTAACAAGAACATCTCCAGATTATTAACTCTGTGTTCAGCAGAAATCCAAACCATAGCCCCATACCAGCCACTGTGAAGAAAATTAATTCTGCCCCAGCCAAAATAAGCACAAAATCCCATCAGTAAGTAGAATTGATATTTCCATTTTGTATAAAGCAGAATGTCATCAGCCTTAGGAGTGCTTTACAGTTTAATTGTCTCAGGAAAAGGCATATATATGAAATCTTTTCTTAGGAGGTCTGCAGAAAATACATGTTGCAATATAGTTGGAACTGTGTGATCTTTGAGGTCCCTTTTGACTCAAACCATTCTATCACTGTATGATCACCACAGAATAACCATCATTTTTCATTTCTTCTAGATAATGATCTTGACAAGCTCTTAACACTCTTAAAAAGTCCAGACAAGCCAACCAGCTGGACAGAAACTTGTAGAAAACAGTTCTGCAAAGTCATGAAAACAGGACCAGATAGCATCAGTGGACCAAGTGAGTATGACTTAGTAAGTTTAACAAAGAAAGCAAGCAAAAGACCACTAGTAAAAAAATGTTCTTTAAAATTTCTTTGAGGAGTACATAATCTATACTAGTAGTCAATATTTTTGTGTTGATTGTGAAAACTATTTCAATGGGGTTTTCCCAAGGAAATATGGTTTATGATCCCTTTATGTTTTTAGTGAAATTTGACAGAGAAAGAGAGCTTAAATACAGGTCTTTACTTCAGAGACCAAAAGGGTCCATTACTGAGATACTGAGAAAATTACAAAGAGAGCCTGAAAGAAAACAGACATTTCTCAGAGACCAGTCAATGAGTTAACATGGGTTGGGAAATTATACTAATGGCCAATTTCAGCAGAAAATGTCAGAATTAAGCCATAATAAATATCAAAGAACCCACTCATTCAGGTTTTTTCTAATTTTCATATGCATCTTCTAATGAAGTGTGGTCATGCAGGAGCATCGGTCAGTTAAAAAAACAAAGCAGCCAAAGCAAAAACATAGATCATCCATATAACATAAATCGTCAGAAGTCAGACATGATAATTCACTTGTGATATAATATAAGCTTGTGTAGCCATAAAGAAGCAAGATGTTCTCAGAAATTGCTATTTCAGAATAGCTACCATTCCTGTAGGAATTCTGATCATAGTCAGATGGTCAGTATGTAGACTAGCTTGTTGTTTACAGATGCCAAAAGTTGCCCTTTATATTATTCAGGTGAGCAGCTAACACAACTGTCAGGGGCGGAGCTCTTCAGATATTCTATATCTGCTTGGCGATATTTCAGAAGCTGCAAAGTTTCTGCCAGCTCTGTGGTTTGAGACAATCATGTTCATTGAATCCATTTTATGAGAGACAGCTGTGCTGCTGTGTATCTTTTGCAGCATGTGAAGCTCTCCCAAATTTCGGAGGAGTGAGACGTCAGTCCAGATGCCCAGAAATCAAAGCTTTCTTTATAGTTACAGACAGAGCAATCTCCAAGGTTTACAGAACAAAGATGCACACTTGTGCTTTCTCTACTGTGCCAGTTCTAAGGGGAACTGACATTAACAGGAGCTGGACCAGAACATAACGAGCAAAATCAACATTAGATTCAAGGACTGTATAGTGTAAAGTGTATTGCTTTGTTAAAAATATTCTGTGATCTGGTGTCAGGATTACCAGTTCTATAGAACCTGCTTGAACTCTACCGAAAAATCCTTAAGCAAACTGTACAATATCAATATCTCTAATTCACCTTTCCCATGTTGATTTCTCTCAGATTTACTTGGTCAATACTTTTGTGCTAAACGTTCTGGTAATGCATTGCTTTTGGGAATGTCCTTAGATTGGCTTTTTCTCTGCTAAAACATCACCTCTGACTGTAGCTTTTAAGTAGTTTCTGAGCTCAAACACCAAGATCCAGTTTTGAAAGGCTTCATTGAACTGCAAAGGGAGATACAAACCTTCCTCAAGCTTGCATGTCTTTTAATGCATCATGACTGAAAGTTTGGGATTTTTCTTCATCTCCTAAACGCAAAACATATTGTAAACAGCCAGCTTCTACAGTCTAGTTTTCTAAGCACAATAACCTATGACAAAGATGTTCTTCCAGTCATTCCGTCCATAAAGGTGCCATGGATTTGTGGATGCTAAGTGTATAGCTGCTTGTTGTCTTTGGGTCACTTATCAGCAAGAGAACCACAGGGAGAGCCTTTGGTCAGGTTAAGTCTTTGCTTCTTTTGGGCTACTCTTTACTTGTGGCCTCCCTGAAGTGTCTTTAGTACATCTAGATAAGAGTTTTCTGTGTATTGGCATCTAAGCTTTGGCAGGAAGGGAAACAGGCAAATCAATTCCTCTGTCCACTAGCTTAGATTTATGTAGAAAGTTATTTGTGTGTGTGAATGTAAACTTAGTATAGTGCACATTTCAGTGTTCACATGACTGGAAGATGGTTTGTTTGTTGTTTTTTGGGTTTTTTTTTCTGTTGAATGAGAATCTCATCTTGACTATTTTAGGCATGACTTTTTCGATTATCTCCTCCTTTTTGTCCTTTGGGTATGGCAGAAGGCATTTCTGTTTTCAACTCCAGCAACTTCTTTCATCTGCTCCCAGTTAATGTTGTATCAGCAGCTGACCTCTGGGCAGATTCAAGATCCTTATTCCTTTCCTCTTTTAGGAGACTTTGAACTCAAAGTAAAATAACTTAAGGGTGTTGCAGACATCATATAAATTATATGCTCACATTCTTCCGTTTATAATGAAATACTCAGACCCCATATTCTAATAGTTCTTCTCGAGCTTTATATCCATATGTGATGTGCACAGGGATAGTAAAATTACTTGTTCAATAGAGTCTCTTAGAGTTTCCATTGCCTATCTCCCTGAGGATCTGAATTTAGATCACCAGTATTCTTCAGGGCCTATTAATTTACCTCTGAATTGTTTTTTTCTTAGTAAAAGACAACTAACTAAGAAAACAAAAGATAGCAGCTCTTGAAATTGCATGTGAGACCTCACTGTAAGAAAAGAATTTTCTTCAGTTTCTACAAGTGAAATGGTTGATGGAATTGGAGTGGTTACAGTCAACACGGTGTTCCGGAATCCATTAATATTTTGTGACCTCTGCATCGTCTGAGATAGCTCTATCAAAACATGTTGACAAAAAAATCCTGTGATCCTTCAAGGCAGTGTCATTGTTTGTGATGTATGTGTGCTGCAGCCTTTAGCAATTGCAGCAAAAAGTTGAAAATAACTGCAGAAATTTCCCCATAAGATAAAAAAAACACGAGTGGTGTGTGTTGTAGTGTTTTTAATTCAGGGTAACAAAATGCCGATATTTTATTTGGAAAATAATTTTTTAGAAAAATACAAAATAGATGTTTACCTTTTCATGTGCTTGATTTTTCAAGGAAGGTTGTGTCAAAATTAGAGTGGAGCAGTGGGTCTTTATGTTATGCAGAAAGAAAAATTGCAGATCAGAAATTCTTTCTTCTGTGCCCCAAATCAGTTTGGAGCCACTGTAAGCAATGTGAGCACCTGTGAATATGTGCACAGGTGTGTAAAGATTAGGACATTTGGGTTGGAACTAAAAGGCTGTTTTTTCTATTAATAAAGAAGATACTTGTATGTTGATATAAAAGATGCAATGTTCATCTCTAATGGAAGCACTGTCAGAATTTTTATTATCTTGTTTTCCTCTTTTCAAAGAAACTGTAGGTTGTTCTTTTGTCACTTTCATGTACAATAATTGAAAGTCCTCCTTGTTCTTGCCATTAAGAATGGAATTGCTAACTCTGTTTTTCATATCCTTACTAAACTGAATTATGGTTGATGGAGTTGAAAATTTCTGACACTACTCTTACAAGAAAGTAATCCGTCCAGAATTTTCACTCTTGAATTTTTAACCTCTAGCACAAGTTACAGAATCACAGAATAAACTGAGTTGGATGGAACCCTCAAGGATCACTGAATCCAGCTCCTGTCTCTGCACAGCTCCATCCCCAAGAGTCACACCATGTCCCTGAGAGCTGTTAAGAGAGTTTTTTGTATTTGTTGCAGTTTGAAGGATGTTACAGCAGACCTTACTGAGAGCTTCTCTACCCAGCCTGGTTCAGCGCCTCAGTGCACCAAACCCTCTGTCCCAGGGCTGGACACTGCGCTCTCACCGGCCGGGGAGCCATAAGGCTAGCTCTGGTTCGTCTGCTTCCACAACCAGCAGTGATAAAGGAGGCGAGGAGGGTCTATGCATCGTGTTCATGGAAGATGTTTATTTGCGTGGTGCAGCTGAGGCCAAAGACCTCCCAGAGGCAGAGGTGCCTCATGGACGAAGGCCTCACATGCACAGACACATGTGGTGCATAGACAACAATATGGTGGAGGGTGAGGGGTTTTATAGGGAAACAGAGGGGCAGGGACAGCACACTGGCCCAGTGACCTCTGGGTACAGGAGAGGTACATGGGCAGAGTTAGGGTACAGGAACCAATAGGGAAAACCCGAGGGCTTGGCTAGGACCATGTGGGGTGGGGAAGGCAGGACAACAGGTGAGAAGTACGCATAGTAAGAAAGGGGTGTGGGGAACTTGCAGCTATTATCACAATATGTATTTCCTTTTAAATTCCTCTGAAACATCTTAATCATATAGTATGATCCAGTAACAGTAGTTACATTAGAGGATCTAAAAAAAATCTAATGCTTTTTGCACTTTTTGACCTTTTTGCTTAAAACTTTCAGAGCAGAAATTAGGTAAGCCCTCATGGTTGTTACCTATTAAAACAGTTTTAACCACATGATTTTTTTAATATCAGTGTTTTTATGTAGTTTTGAAGCTGTTTCACTTTTGTATGCTACTTCTTCAAGGAAAAAGAAAATACTGCAGGAATGTAGGTGTTTTATGAGCATACTGCAGTAACTGAAGAAATTTTAAACCATTTCCATTTATTTTGTACATGATTATCCACTCATAAATTAAAATTCTCTTTATTTTGTGTGTATGAATTAAATTTACATGAGATGATTGCTAAACTCTTAAAAACTTCAATACTAATACATTCAAGCTACCATAATTTAAGAAAATCAACATTTTTACTGTGTTAGTGGGCCACATAAACTCTACCTGAAAATTTTAGCTTTAACAGCAATACTGACTGTACTGTACAATGAACCTGCCTAAATGTCTTTTGTACAGTTTTCCAGTTAAATGAAGAATCACTGAGCCAGCTTCTATAGTACTGTCCAAATGGCAGCTGAATGGTTTAGTATTAAAAGACAAAAGTTAAAATAGCTAATTATCATTTCACATGGATATTCGTTTGGAAAAGAAATTGTCCTATAAAAACCCTCTATTGATTTATTAACCACATGTGTTCTGATAAATTCTTATGTGTGTATTACGCTCTCAAATTTGCTTAAAATCTTTTCAAAGATCCTGATAGGCACTTAGATAAATACTTTCAAATGGTGGAAATAATTTTACTGCTTGAGTTTCAAAAAACTGCTTAGCAGTTGAGCAGTCACTTCTCCTATTAACTCCAGCACTGAACTGAAGTATTTAACTGCTAGGTAAAGCATGTGGGTGCCTTCTAACAAAAAGGGAAGAAATGTACAATGCTCCAACTTGATTTTAAATTTTCTGAATTATGAGATATTTTAGTCTTAACATAGTTTCAACTAATTATTATAGTATGGCATATTTCAGTAATCACCATACTAATAGCTGTACAATAAATAAATAGCTAGTTACAAATTTTAATTTCTGCTTTTTGCTGTCTACAGTTTCAGGACTAGCCACATTAGTTCATTTTACACAAATATTAGTTATATCATTTGTGGGCCAAATTCCACTAAGCATATTAGTGAAGATTAGTGAGTTTGTTTATTCTTAGAAAAAGAATAAATTGTTACTCTTCTGTAAAGTAAATTGCTTTTTCTAGCCGCGTGTGTTTTATTAACCATGATTAAAAGTAGCTATGTTATGTTTAATTAGCAGTTTCTTTTCACTATAAGATTGCATAAGAATATAAATTACACATGTATGTTTTTAGTTTTAATTTAGTAGTCCTTTGCAATGCAAAATTAATTTTGTTACTGTTGGAGCTGTCAACTCTAACTGTAAATTCTCGTTTAGCTGTTGTAGTGAAACTTCTTTAGCATTACCAAAACTCGGCCTTTTAAAAACTTTCTATGGACTCATTCAATGTAAATTAATTTCTGTAAATGTTTTAGACAATTAGTCAAGACCAAAAAAATCATGATTTAATGTCCATATGTTAAAATAATTGGAAGAAGAGTTAATAGTCTTTATTATATCTTTTTCTTCATTGTTTTTCTGATATAACAAGCATCAGACTGTGGATGGAGGTTCTGTCTTTCTCCTCCTCCTCATTCCCAAAAGAACTTTCACTGCTCTTTAACTGCTTGTGTTAGTTTTCCTGTTGGCATGGCTAGTTCTAGAGTTGAGGAATCAGGGACAGTTTTGAAAATAATTTGTCGCTTGGAGTTCTTGCTCATATCCTGGCTAACATCCTGCCAAGGTGGGAGATAAGATTTCCTCCATAGTGAACAGATGTCAACATCGGACTTAATCTATGCATTATCTGCAGACTCAAAGTTCCATTGCAAGAACTGAAGAAGTATATTATGGTTATCATTAAATACAGAATTTCCCAAAATTAAATACTCCTGTTGCATAAATTTAAGAGAATAATTTTTATCTTGTGATGGCATAGGTGGTTTTATATTGACTTTTTTGGGAAATAGGCATTAAAACTTCTTGTGTTTTTGCTAGCATAATTTTGGAGTGCTGTCAGTTTTTTGTTCTATGTGAGTTGTGTGGTTTATTTGGGGTTGTTGGTTGGTTGGTTTTGTGTTTTGTTTTTTTCTTTTCATTTTTCCTTTTCTATCTTCATAGACAGACAAATGTGGTAAGATATTATAGTTTAATTATAGTTAATTTTTATTTCATATTGAAACCATGTAACTAATTCTGAAGTAATCCTTGGAGGATATAAAGATAATATGAGATTCTCTTTCTGTTTACACTGAATATATTCTCAGTAAAGCTATTAAAATTTAATTTAAGTTAGGAACAGTGTTAGGAATGCAAAAGTGCAATGCATGTTTTAAGTTGTTCCCCCATAAAACATGAATAAATATGCATTTATTAAATAGGTTTACTTAAATAGGTTTACTTTTCCATGTATTGTCATTTTGTTGGGTGACATAGTTCCATGTTTTGTTCATTGCCTCTAATGTTTTAATGGGTTTTTACTTCTTGCAGTTTTGGCAGAATTAATTGAGAAGTTTGTGTCACATCTTTCTGAAAGCCGAACAGATTGTTATTTCAGCACAGGAAACTATAAAGGTCAGTCTCCTAAAAACTTACTGACATGCAGCCTCCTCGTATTTAAATTGCTTTCCTTCTAAATTTATCTTTATAATTTTGGGTGCTGTTTAAAATGTTCTTTAACAGCTCAGAAATTCATTATTTAACTGGTGGGAAATACCTCACTTTGGGGCAGAAGATAATGTACTTGAGTGAACAGAACAGATAATTATTAGTGATGGGCATTCACATTTCTGTGTGTGTAATGGAAAGATGGAGATGCAGAACAGGTGAGAGTATGATTCAGAGTATTTGTTGACACATATAATAGCATGATTTGCAAAGCTGGTGGCATAAATATTTAAGATGGTATAAGCAGTCTGGCTCACCTTTTGAAAACCCCACAGAGGTATACACTTTACATTGTATTAAAGGATATGTATTAAAAAAATGTTATTGTTGTCAGAGTAATCTGAGAGTTAGTTTTGTGCAGATGTCATGCTTACAGGTAAGAATAAAGGATGAAAGATAAAGTTGATTTATTCTGAGTGTAAAGTAATGCATTTTAATGCTTTGAAGCATTGGTAAAATTAGAAGATAAAGAAGCAATGTTAAGATCTGCTGGAAAACACACTATCACTGTTCACTGTTTGTCCAGGACTCTTCTCTTGGGTTGCAGTTCAGCCATTTAGAGTACTTATTCTGCCACTGACTGTGGAGAACCAAGCTTTGGGGAGGGTCTGTTATTTATACTGATATTTTATTCTCCCGTCCATAGGATGCAACTATAGTATCCTTGGTGACTTGAAGCTTGCCTTTGAAGTTTCAAAGCATAAAACCCCTCTGGTAATTTTAGAGACTGATTTTCTTTTTATTTAGTGGCCTTTACCTTCCGAAAGCTTGCAAACAAAATACCCTTAATTTCATTTGAGAATCTGTCTCTTTGCTTTATGAAGAGAGTTGCTGAAGTGACAGTTATTTCTATCACAATTTTATTTGCTTTTAAGGATACTGAAAGTGTTTTGTGTAGTCCTGCATTACTTTTCAACTTCTCATGAGACATAATGAGCAATTAGATAATTCCATGGACTCATAAGGCTTTCTAATTACATATTTCTGAGACTTCCTAATTCAAATTATAATTTTGGTTGTTCCTTTAAAAGCTCAAAAGACAAAAACTAACTAGAGGAAGAACAAATGTCTGACTGCGCAACCTCCAAATGGATGCCTTGCCCAGCAAAGACAGCAATCCTGCTCTTCCTTAATCGTGACAGCTAAGTGTTTCCATCCAATGTGGAAGATCTCTAAAGAGAAGCAGTAGGCCTTTCTCTGTTCACTCAGATGTCAAGTACTGTTGTTTTAATCCACTCTTCTCAACCTCTTGGTCAAAGCTGGGATTTAAAACACATTCAGGAAGGTTGAACCTAGATCTTCTGTTTGTTTTCACCATGAACCACTGATTATATCGAGGTGGCAACAACACTGGATTATTTATCTAAAATCTAATGTCAACTTTGAAGAAAGACCAAGTTTGAAAATCCTGTGACAAGTTGCATACATTCAATTAATTATTTAGAATAAAAAATCCCAAATAATAGATACAGAAACAAAGATAATGTTATAAAAGCATCAGTTCTTGGTTTTCTTGAGCTTTACAGATTTTCTTTTAATGATAAGTCAACTCAGTCTGTCTTCTATTTTTTTATCTTCTGAATGAGGGGTTTTTTTCTGTCCTATACAGGCACTATTGGACATTAATTCTGGATAAGTTTGCCAGTTCAGTTATCAAATAAAGACTCCAGCATTTAAAGGGTTGTCTGATGAACAGTTTTCATGGGCAAATGCTTTTGATAGTCCATGTGCATTAATGGAGAAAAGCTTGGAAATGGGAGACTAAGATGTTTTCTCAAGGATAGTTAGTAGTCTGGTGGTAAGATATTGATGTGAAATGTAGGCAAAGGGCTGGTGATGTCTTACTGAGTTCTTTCCCTGTCAGCAATACCATTATCACAGACTCTTTTTTGTGAAGTTCTTCAGCCCAGGAAAGAGAGTTGCATAGGCAAACAGCACATTTTTCATCAAGGGTTTCTTTTAAGCTTAAGAGGAAAATAATTATTAAAATTTCATAGCACCTATTTCAGACAGGTGTAGCAGTAAGGGCTGACCAGGGAAGTTAGTTTAGGCCAATAAGTTCATGCTGATTGACATGAAGCAAAAGTCTGGCTCTCAAATTGAATTAGTGATCATACTCCACTGTGGAACAATAAAGAAGGTGTGGTTGTGAGAATTGGTCATATAGCTAAATCTACCCTTATTTCAGGTTCTTTTTTACATCATAAAATAAAAAGTGTGGCCTTTCTATGAAGGGAGGCTAATGCACTTTGAGAACCCAAGTATGATTATGCTTCCTATGTTTGTACCAAAGGGACAACAAAGCACACACAAATCTTTATCAGACCTTAATTCTTTAAAGTTAGACTTCGCACTGATTCAATAATGATTGATCAGATTTCTGTACATTTCCTGGGGTTTTCTGTTAGGCTTTATAAAGCATTTCAGTTTCTTCAAGGAGAATTATTGAATGCTGTGTTATTTCAGAGTATGTTTTTAATGGACTCATGTAAGAGCTCTCTAAATCCTAAAACTAGTTGCAGCAGAGACATTTTTCTGTATGAGGTAAAGCTAAAAAATTTTAAGAAGGTAACATCTTTCTAGCTCCACATCTAAGTAAGCCAAATTTGCACGTGGCAATTGCATGTGTCCACCATTGTCTCAAATAAATTTGGGTCTGAGGAACTGAAACCCAGTTTCTAATAGTTGTTTAATTTCAATGAAGAGAAGTCACGTTTTTCATGAAAGTGGATTCAGTACAGCACATAGATATTCAGCATTTATCATGTTTCTTGAAATGAGAATTTGATTATCTAAAAAAAGACAGCTTTGTAAACCTGTAGCTAGTTGTAATTTGAATAACACTGTCATCCATCTGCTGTGGAACCCCTCAGGATTTCAGTCTCTTATAAAATTTGCAAATATGGAAAAATTAAATTAGTTTGGGTTGTTACCATTTTCAAGATGAGGGAGAAGGAAAAATATCTGATAAACTACTATGCAATTGCAACGTTTAATTATAAACAGTAACACAAATCTTACATGAAGCTTACTTTCTACTAGCAGCAATGATACTGCTGTGATGTGTATACAGATGACTGAATCTGTGTATTATATGTTAATGATCTCTGTCCCCTTTCCTGGAATTAATACTTTCTAGTTTGCTTTTTTCTTTCTCCTTTATAAACTCAAAAACATTGAAAACCAAGTCATTGCTGTCCAGCTGTAATAAGTAGTAAAATGGCAAGAAACTGAAATTTGCTGTAGTAGTAAAATACTATGCATTATGTATTAGGGATATGAAGTTCCTAAAATAGCCTCTTGCTCTTTCTGTTAGGAAATTCCAGTTCAATGCAAAAGAAACACATTCTGAAAGTTTCTTAGTTTTCTATAGGTTTTGACAAACCCATTTATCAGAGAAATTCTACATGCAAAGTTGTCTCGTATGTTGGTATCTCTGCTTCTTAATTGGTCTCCACCACGTATTGCAGACTCTCCAAACTTGGGAATGCTGCAACATTTTATGATTGTCATGTCTTTGTGGTATCTCTGCTTTTTTAGATGACCTTGCAGTCGAATCCTCTGTTTCCACTGGACTTTGTCTCTGAAACAGCTCTGCCGTGTTCTGCCAAAGGGACAGAACCTCAGGGATTTCAGGTCTTGGCCATAAAACTCAAATGTCATGGTGCATTCCTTCTCCTAAATGAGGCTTAGTTCTCTGGCTGAACAAAATCTCATAGGAACTTTCTGCCATATAATGAGCTCTTAATCTTTGAAGGGTCAGGTGGGTCAGGTAACAAACTGAGAAATTTTAAAAACACCAGTGGGAAGGTATCAGTATAGAGCTGTTCAGAAGGAGCAGCAAATGAGAAATACAGGATTACAACCTGAAATTAGGCTGAAAGGGAAGGAGAAGGAAGGGCATTCTTCCATTCTTCTGTATCATTTGGTGAGTGCATTTCTTCAAACCATCCTCCATTTTAAAGATGCTGTTAGCAGAAAGCATTTTACTCATTGCCAGTTTAGGTAACTGGACTGAAAATCTGGTTCATTCTTAATGAGGCTGTTGCCAGAAATAGCTTGAGTATTTTTGATGACCATTTACATGAAGAAGTTCTAGATATTAATATTTTGGTCATGTATTGTTATGACAAGAGTACCGATGACATAACAGCTACTTTCAATAGAGAAGGTATAATTGCACGTGATATTACCTAGCTCAGATAAGCCAGCAATATTCTCCAGAAATTACTCTTGGATCTTGTTTAAATTGCCTCCATTCCCAGTTCAAATTCAACAAAGTAATACTTTTCTTTGAAAAAAGATTTTTTTTATAGACAATTCTAACACTGATTGTGAGATTCAGACTGTCAGAAGTGCTCTACATGAGTAGTCTGGTGAAGGAGGTGACATCATCAAGAAATAGTAGCAAAATGACAGAACAGAACAGGGAGAGAAACAAATAATTTTTGCTCTGGACCAAGTTCAAATAATGTTTTAAAATAGAAAACTTCCATAAGAACATCAGAACGAGGAAGGATAGTTACTGACAAAACGTGAAGATATTGACTGCTTGGGTATCTGCCAATGGACAGTGTCAGTGTTTAGGTACCTGTTGAAGAGTAAGTGAAAACCTGCTCTTTTTTTAACAAAAATATTAACTCATATAAAAAAATTATGATTTCCACAATTTCAGTTTGTATGGACAAAACCATGGACTAGAAATCTGATAGGAGACCCACCTATATACTTTTAAGTATTTTGAAGTATATGCAGAAATTAAGCAGGTGGCTCTGGTTATCATGGGATTTTCAGATGTTTGCAGAGTTTTCACTTGAATATTTTCTTTGAATCAGAAGTCTTTTTCATCCATAGAAAGAAATACAATCTTTCTAACCATCACTGAAGTTAAAATTTAGCATCCCTTAGCATATTCCAAAGATTATTTATTTAGGCATAAAAACACTTGGCCTGGGTACCAGGAAGTGAAAGAGCTAAACCAATAGTGTGAGTGACAGTTTTAGTAATCTTCACATAAGACAAAAGGGAAGCTAGTGGTTTCTTTGGCATAACAGCACTTTAGACAAGGAAATAAATTAAATACTATCCAAAGACCATACAAGTTGGATGAAATATGCTGTAAAGCTGTTTCAGCTTGGCATCCTGTAATTTCAGTATGAATGCAATGTATCCCGTTTTCTGACTTAAACACATAAAAGCTTTGTCATGGTAAGAGGGAAAATGAATAAGAAAGCAGATTGTTAAGTTGATTGAAGTCTAGGCTGATCAGAATGAATGCCACAGGACTGTACACGGCAGTTAACTTACTCTAGAGTGTTTAAAGCTATAGATTGGGTTTAATAGTAATACATAGTTGCCTTTGGAAATCATGCCTTTTGGGAGTCTATTTTTGTGCTCCTGAATGCTACAAAACATTTTGAAAAGTGCTGCCCATTGAGGTGCTTTCTAAGAATTTTTTTAAATTGTAAGTCAACTTCTAGAGAATTCCGGTATCCTTCAAGTTACTAGTTTAATTTTGGCTTCTGTATAACGGTGTTTTCCGTTTTTAAAGAAAGAAGTGTGGAATATCTGTTCAATGTAGATTTTTTTTCTTTATTAGATAAATAAAAAGGAAGCTGCCAAAATATGTTGTTCATTCCATTTAATAGTATCCAGAGTACTGTATCATATTGTTATTAATTCAGAGAGGTGGTCTGGCCTTTGGGGATGAATGGCATTCTTATTTAGAGAGCTGACTTTTGTCCATGCCTTTTTGTTATGAAACCCATTGTGTTTCAAGACAGTTATGTCAAGTGTATTGAAAAATATCTGTCAAAAAAGTTTTGTATAAAATTAACTCAGTGTATTAAATCAGATGTATGGGCATCATCACAATAGTACAGTCACAACATGTTCCTGCAAGCTTTTTGTCCGTGGAGTGCAATATGCAGTATTTAAATATTCCGCTTGTTTTTCATAGCATTTTTCTAAGTTTATTGGAGCATTTAAGGTTTTAAGTCCAGTTTTTAATCAGTGGGAAGTAGCCCTCTGTGTATTCTAAATGACTTGAGTGTTCTTAGGCCTAGTCTTCCCAGTCTGTTAAGTGGTGAACAAAAGGAAAAATAAAAACTTTTGACCCAGGACAAAGCACAGTTTGCATGTTCCCATTGTGAGTTGTGGATTAGCAGAGTACAGAGCTGTGATTATGTCAAATGCAGTGGTGTCTGAAAGCAAGAGGTTTTGCCTTGATAAGGTGCTGTGTGATAGAGAATTATTACTCAATCCAAACTTCATGTTAATTTTATCTTCTTTCACAATACAGAGGAAAATATCAGAAGGAAGTGTGGTGGGGAAAAAGCTCTTTCCAGCCACTAAGAAATTGTTACAACAGAGAAGAAAAGTCCATGAAAATCAGTGGTCAGTTGGGATATTTTAATGTTAATGGGAAATGAGCATTCAGTAATTGCTGTAAACTGTTACATAATGGAAACTGCGCTCACTCTGTGGGTTGTGATACAACTTTTCCTCATTACACCCTTGCTGTACTGGGATACCTGCATTGCCGCCCACAAGAGGATCCATCTCAAAATGGAAGCAGGACTGCATTGGAGCTTAGAGGTCATTGTTCTCCTTTCCCTCTGCTGCCATTAAACATGGTGGTGTTAGGACTGAATTAGTCATTGGCCATAGCCAACCCATTAAAATACCCCCTATTTTCTAGGCTGTAAGTGTGCCTCTTGCCTTCACAGTTGCACACACAAACTTGGAAATTAATTGACCTAGTATGGTAATTGCAGCCTGAGTAAACAGGTAACTTTGAATAGGAGCTGTAAAATGTTATGAATGTTTCAGTTATCTCTGTGGGGTTTTAACTGAAATGCCCTGTGAATTTATATGTATTCTTCCAAAGATTGCACTGCTGACATGCTATGCAAAAGGTATTTGAACGTCTGTTCTTTGGATTGCAAAAAACCTCTCTGATGTCGGTTTACTGTTTCAGTCCCATCAGATTATTGAATAAGATCGTTTTACTCAAAGACCAGTTGATTTCTCTTATGTATAAATATATTGTAAAAAGTACGAGGTTAATTTCTCACAACTGTAGCACTTAAATTAGTGTCCTCTTTGAAAGTTATAAGACAGAGTGGGATTTTATTCTTGCCATAATTCCTCTGTTGCATTTGTTGCTTCATTGTTGAGTGTAATTTTGCTGTATTATTTTCTTCATAAAAATTTTAACCTCCCTCATCTTATATGAGCAGACATCACCTTGCAGAGTTTTTTTCCTTCCCCTTTGTGGCCTTTCCTCCCTGAGCTTGTAACTATTTCATCTTTAGTACCTTAGTCCCTGTTTGTTTGCCAGGAACATAGAGTGTTTACCTAAATGAATAGCCAGGGAGTCCTTCAGTTTGATTTCTCTGTCTGTCTGAGGACGTAGAAAAAATACATACTAAGTTACTGTGTGATCTGCTTAATCAGATTTTTACATTTGTTATTTACATAAATATACTTCAACTTCTGCTGCTGTATCTATTACTTACATTTTTAATATATGTTGTCAGCGAGTAGGGTTTTCATTTGTTTCATTTCTTGCCGGTTTTTAAGTAGCACTTACAAAGCTGAGGGAATAAACCTCTTTGAATATACTTCTTTGAAAGTCCTACTTAACTCACTTATAAAGTTTTCTGTGATTCATATCAGAATATTTATTAATAAAGTTGGAATTACAGCTAGGAGACTTTAAGACCTCTGGAATGGAAGAAAGTGGATCAGAATAGGCTGCCTTGTCTGATTTCTTGGCCAGAAAGGATAAAGTTCTACTAAAGTATGGGGCTGAAAAAGATGTCACTTGCTATAAATCTAATAACTCTAATGACAACAACACTGACCATTAAGATTTCCCTATAAAGAAGGTGATTTTTGTTTAGAAAAAAAAAACATTTGAAGAATGCATGTTCTTTATGTATCATTTCCAAACACTACCAAACTAATTTTGAATAGGAAACAGTTCTCCAGAATAGGTATTCATACAGAGAAGGAGCTTTATATTAGTATTCAGTTCAAATAATAATTCTTATAATACTTTATTTAATTTATTTTCTTTTGTTTTAGCCATGGATACAGATGTGAAGAAAGAAAACCTTTCATCTGTGCAGCAGCTTGGTGTTGAAATGACAGTCAGGTACATGGTATTAAAGTATTTCCCTAGAGTATTTCTAGGATTTGTTTGATTTTCATGGAATGACTTTAACGATACTTAATCCATCAACTCATTGCTTTATACCATTTAAATCTAAGATAAACTTTAGGAAAATGAATTTTAACTGGATTTGAAAAAGGTATTAGTACATAATTAAATTATCTTTACAGTTTATGTATGTTATTATCCTCTATTTTTATAAAGACTAATTGGAATATGCTAGTAAGATTTACCATAAAATTGCATTATCCTGAATCATGTGTCTTTTTTTCCCTCACATTACTTCTCTAAATGGTTCTGTTTAGCTAAGCTTAGTTATATGCCATTTAAACATTTTATTTGGCTGGTAATTTGCAGAGCTGTGATGAAGGAAAAGCTAAGATGTCTTTACTTCCACAGATTGCTATCTTTAGCATTAGTGTTTGAATTCTGATTATAATAATTACATGTACAATGTACTTATATCGAATTCTAACTATTGTACGTGAAGAAACTGAGTTGTGTGTGTTAGAGTACTTGCTTCTCCCCACCACAGTCTCTAAAACTGAAAAGGGAATTTGGGTGAGGATTTGTAGCAATGAGCAGCAGATGTTTGCTGTGTATCCTTTCTAGGTAGAGCATAGAAGGTTTTTTTTAATCATTTATGTGTATATCTACAGCATAGTTTTAGTGATGAATGACATTATGACAGCTTAACTTTTACAGACATTAAATATGAGTTCTTCCTTTTTAGGAGTCAAACTAGAGTTAATCTCTAAACAGTTTTGGTTTTTAACTTTTTGAAATAGATATGGAAAATACTTAAACTTGCTAAAAGAAGATGCTGAAAATGGGCTGTGTTTCGTGTTAATGAATTGTGAGGAGTTTCTGAAACAACAGCAAAGAACTGTGGTATCTTCACTTTGTATCCTTTCCTGATGGTATAAATTATATAGCCTAAAAAGTTCAGTGGAATTTGAACTCTTGGTTTGTACTTTTAATAGAGGTGTAGGCGTCTAATATTTATGGAAAGAAAAAATCTTTAAAAAGCAGCCCTTTTACTTAGAAATTTTTTCAAGTTAAAATGCACACCCAATGCACTCAAAAAAATGTTCACCCTTTTGTTCCCATACTTTGTTAGAAGTGCAGATCTCATTCAGTTTTGTCACCAAATGTTTTGGAGTGGGATCACATCTGAGAGTGTGATAAAGACCCTGCAGCAATGCACCTTTGAACATTAATGAGTATTTGTGGTACTCCCACCATACCAACGCTATTAATGATTCTGATAAGTATGATAAGTGGAATGTAGTCATCAAGAGGAGTGCTTAGACTTTTGATTCTTTTAGATTTACTGTGGAACTTCTTTTAAAAAAAATTGAAACAGATACACCTTTCCAACAAGCTTTGCTATATTCTTCATCTGTTAGACTTGCTAATCACTATTAAATTATACTTCAGGTATATTAGTCAGAATGTGCTTAGTCTCATTTTTAAAACTTTTCTTTTAATTTAGTTTTTTACCATAACTTTAACAACTCCTGTTTAATTCATCTACTGTTCTCCATTCTTGAACTTTATAAACACACTTGTTTCGGTGCAGGTTTTTTTTTTTGCATTTATTTGCTTTTACTCTGCCCAAGTTCCATAACCTTCCCATGCAGGTTGCTTGCAAGAGCACAATTCTGGCTATGACTGGTTTGCATCTTCCATCTTCCTCATGATGTCAGGTGACAGGGAGAAGACACTGATGTTTCTTCTGCAATTTTCACGTCTTCTTGTTTCAGCATTTCTGTGGCTACCAAGACTGCATTTATCCGTAAGAATTTAAAACCTGGCTCTTTCTGAGAGGCTGCTTTGAAAGTTTAGAAATGAGACTTTATTAATTTCCTAAATTTTGGGGGTTTTTGTGTCTTTTTATCTAATGCATTAAATTTTCCTTAAGGACCCCTAACTAAATACATGACCCTGAAAAATTCACTTGGAAAAATGTAATCTAACATTTGCTCAAATTTTTGTTTTAAAGGAGAGAAGTAGCAGGTGGACTAATAGTGAAGACAATGTTAATGAATGTTAAAGCTGGCAGTAAAACAAACTTTGTTATTGGCATTAAATTCTGTGTGAAGTCAGTTACACTGCTGAATAACCTTTGTTTTTAATTATTAGAGCCCAGTAGGGAGCAAGTCCATCCATTTGATTTTTTTCTTGTGAACGTTTTGAAATCTACTTAATACATGAGAGCAAATTTAGTAAATTTTAAAAATTATTACTGTACAAATGCTGTATGATTGACAATTTTAAATTCTCAGTTGTCTAGATCAAGGTTGTAATATAAGAAACATCATTTCTATCTTTTATTATGGGTGCTTCCAGCTATTTAAAACAAAACCATTTGTACATTGTCATGTTGTCTTGAATGTTTTGAACTTAAACTCTAAACTCTAGTCTCTACCAGAGAACTCTGGGGTGTAAGAAGCACAGATTAGATTCTGTACTTCTGCATGTAGGCTTCTCTAGTAATATCAAGTGGTCTGTCTTGTCACCAGAAGTGGTGGCGCTATTGGCCCACTCAGCACTGAGTCTGGCCTGAGGTTGTTCCAACAAAATGAAATATGTGCTGAAATTTGCTCCATTGTGTGACTGCTGAAAAACCAGTGGTGCCAAGGATTCATTAACTGGAAACTGGGCATTGATATCCAAGAGCCTTCCATGGTGACAAAACCTCTGCTCCTTTTGCTGCACTAAATACAATTTCACTCAAACCCTCCACACATACTACAAAGAAATGTTCTCACAGAAAACAGCTTCAAATGTCACGGAAGTTCCCCTCCTCCAGTAAATGGGGGAAAAAATCCAACAGAAATCAGTCTTTTTTTTCCTTCTGTTCTCTTGTTTAAATATAACAATGGTTTCTCCATCCCCGCTTTGACAATTAAAGCCTGTATCCAATGAGGAACTAGACTACTAATGCACAGGAACAATCAGTATATATTGTTAACACTTTTCTTTAGTTACCTACATGTTTTTCTTGGTGGAAGTACAACCTATTTTTTTTATCCTTTTTCCTGTCTCTAAAATAATCAGAATGACTTATATTACATATAAAAGTGTGTATTTTTATATATTGTTCGCAGCAAGGTATTACAAAATAACACATTTCTGTAGTCTGTAATCCTGTTCCTCAATTTTGATGATGATGTTGATGTTGTTGTTGTTATCCAGATGCACCTGCCTGTTACAACAGTGGAGTATGGCATCCATCCAGTCTATTTTTGCAGTGCTCACCATGTTGAAATGTTGCTGAAAGCTGAGTTGCCCCTTGTCTGTTCTGGCTTCCACATGGCTGGTTTCACTCCATCCCAGGTAACTGATCAAAATGTATTAAAGTATCATCAACATATTGACTTAAATCTACAAAATCAAGAACATTGAGAAACTACAGGGCTTTTTTTCTAAACAGCACTTGTGTGGTGGTTATAAAACTGAGGGTAAGAGATATGAACACACAGTGACTTAGAGCATCTGAAAATAGAAAGCAACTGACTCATAGAATAACATCAGGGTACTGGAGCTGATGACCTTTTATTACATGTTCAGGTGGAAAATTTGATAAAAATAATATATACTAAATTCTCAGATTTAGCATTAAAACAGAATATCTTATTCCCTGGAATAATTCTCTGAATGTTCCATGGGAGGGAAATGAGTAATTTGGAATAGTTACATAATAGGAAGCAGTTCCTGTGATATTAGAGCAAAATTAATTTTATACGGGCTACCACAACTATTGCAATCAGATAATGCACTGTTCTTTCATATTAGAGAGGTGTTTCTACAGAAGAGCAGTTGTCTATAAAGCCAGCTTTCATTTGGCTACTTACAACACTTGTTTGGTAGCATGGAAAGCTTATTTCTAAAGACTGCAATCATGATGAAGGCTAAAGAGTTCCATGCAGTGAGTTAGATAGCCAGTGCAAAGGACATCTCATCAGAGTGATAAATTGTATTGCTATGCCAAGGCGTGAAAAATATTCTTCATCTTATGCCTTCAGAATTCCTTTTTTCTGTGAGATTTGCAGCTAAAGAGACTTCTTAATGGGGGCAGATGCCAGTGTGGTACAGACAGTGCTTAAAGTAGTCAGCTTGGAGTTTGGTCTTTGAGGATAGAAGAGTGGCAGATGAAGGAATTTATCTCAGCATAGGAATAAGGTGTTTATAATAAGGTTCCTGTTTCAGGGTGGAGAAAATGGATGGGGACAGTCACTCCTTCAGCTATTATGAAGTTACACTGCATACTGTTTTTAACTGTGTGTACTCAGTAATAGACTACACACTGTTCTAAACTGCTAACAAGGATATTTTCATTTATTTGCCGAGTTAACTGCAATCCCTCTCATGGGTGCCACTGTATCTTCTGTGTGATTTTGCAGTTCTGCTGCAACATTAAAAACAAACTCTGAACTGTGGAAACAGTTCGGACGTATTTAAGTGATTGTGTGCATCAGTAAATACCTCAAAACAGATTTACTGCCAGACTTTGGTTATTGTCATCTAATTAGAGTCTTCGTGGTTCTGCTGCACATTTTTAAACACTTTAGGACTGATTAGCAAAAGATTTGTGGTCTAGAACCAAGTGAAATGTGCATTATACATCTAACTATATTGTCATTTATAATAGGGAAAAGTACTCCCTGTGTTCATATTCATTTCATTAAAGGAAAACGTGTCTTAGGGAAGGGCCTAACATTCATTTATAATGCAGAGAACTACTTTCATTTTAAGGAAAACCCACACTGAACATACCTTCTCATCACTGTCATTGCCCTTTAGGCCACATTTAAAACAAAATCTTGAAAAAAATCTCCTTTGCATTCATTGGCCTTTGAGTTTTATGTCTCAGCCTCAGGAGTTGCTAGAATATACTCATAAGTGAGATGCATAGATACAGGGTGTTATGTTTAGTCAAACTCATTAGAAGTCTGTTCAGAGGCTCTGCTTTAGAAAATGGTGAATTTTGGTTTCTTTTATACCTTATCTCTTATTTTCACAACTAGGGTGATGTTACAAGGAAAAAGTTGCATAGGAAAGAGATAAAGCTGATCAATTATGACTGAATGTATGAAATTATTTAATTATATATCATTTCATTCTCATCTAGATCTGCCTGCAATGGATAACTCAGTGCTTCTGGAATTACATGGACTGGAGTGAGATCTGTCACTACATAGCTATATGTATTTTCCTTGGTCCCGATTATCAAATATATATGTGTATGTCTGTGTTCAGACACCTGCAGCAAGACATCATGAAGCACACTGAAGCCCGAGATCTTCAGGTTTTTCTTAAAGTAAGGGTTTCTTTCTTAGTTTTTCAACTGCTGAGGATAAACAAAGCTCTGAATGCTGAGGACATATACATTACCTAATCTGAAACTGTTACTGAATTTCACTCAGTGATTTTGAGCAAAATAATACTTTAATTTGATTTGTTCCCTGGCAGGAAACTGTATAGTATTTTCCAGAGAATAGCATTCCTGCATTTTGTACTGAGCAGCTCCCTTCACAAGCAAAGATAGTAGCCACATTAGGTCCTGAGAGCATTTGATTCAGTTCTCTGTATGTGAGCTCAATCTCATTGAATGAGGTGCTCTCCAGAAAGGTGGGTTTGCACAATGGTCTCTTACTGAAGCTTGAAGAGATGTGGCACCAAGCTGAGTGAGCTGGTATTTTGAAGAGATGCCAATTACTATTCAACCAGCCTCAAGATTTCATATTCTTTCCCTATTATAAATTATGTTTGGGTTTGGGGTTTTTTGCAGGGTAGTGCTTAGCTATAGCTGCAGTCATAAATAGATACAGTATCTTACTCTTCTTCACAGAGACATTTTTGTCTTTTTCTTCAGTCTTTTTTTACCTGTCAAAATTCTTTTGAGAATTAAATATCTGCATCTTAGTCTGTCCTAAGAATAATAGATTTCTGACTGGTTTGCATGCAACTTACATATTCTTAAATATGAAAAATATCTCACCCCAATCAGTTTCCTTGAAAATGTTTGGTACACAGCCTAATGAATGTATTGTTTTGTTTTCCCTGGTTTTGGACAATGTGGCTTAAAAACTGCATCTTGATGGCATTATTGGATAGTATATGTAAATTACAGAAGAGGGAATTTGCATGTTGCCACATGCGGTATAAACAGACTAAAAGTTTTGTATGGTAGAGTTAAATCAATGAGAAAAAAAGTGAATTAATGCAGTACCAGACAATCTGCAATTCATTGAGTGACCACTGCAGAAAAATAGGAGTATACTTGTACACTTGCTTTGGATAAAGCTTAATAAATAGAAAATTTTTAAAAAATTTAAAAAAAATTAAAAAAAATTTTAAAAAAATATTGAACTTTAAAATGGTTTGGGTTGGAAAGAATCTCAAATAACATTTAGTTCCAGTTCACCTTTCACTACACCAGGTTGCTTGAACCTGCTTTGAACATTTCAAGGGATGGGGCATCCACAACTTCTTTGCACAATCTGTTTCAGTGCCTCACCCTCCTCACAATAAAGTTCTCCCTCATATCTAATCTAAACCTACTGTCTTTGAGTTTGAGGCCATTCCCCCTTGTCCTGTCACTACAGGCCATTCAATTCCAGCTATATATATATTTTATATATATTATATTCCACCGTAGTCAGCCTTCTCACAGTGCATGAGGAGCAATTTGGAAGGTAAGAATCTTACTTTTGCTTTGCTTGTGTGTAGAGAAGAAGAAATATAAAGATCATTTTGAATTCCTGTTCAGATGCTAAAGTGCAGTTTTCCAAAGTGCAATTTTCCAAGCCTGAGTAGATGTTCTCGGGAGAATTCTGCTTAGCAGAGATTCACAGTAAATACACCAGAGGTACTGCTTGTGTCCACGGAGACTGACTGGCTCCAGAGACCTTTTTGCAGCACATGCTGCCAGCAGTAGTAATACTGACTAGCAGATGATGAGTACACAACAGCAACAAATTAACTCTTTTTACCTAACTGTTCTTCGGGATCCTGTGTTCTGTGGAGCATCCTCCTTATCCCTCCAATATAGTAGCCATGAGAAGGCGCATTATCTGTTCATTTATTTTTCCTGAGGGCACTTTCTTTTATGCTGTGCTTTGGAATTAGTAAGAATTATACACTTGTAGTGGTGCAGAACAGTTTATTCTGTTTTTATTTAAGCACTTCATAAAGATCTTCCTTTATCATTGATTTTAAAAATATACTTCTACTGTTTTTCTTTAGAATCTAGCTGGATGTAAAAGCCACACTAATAAACTTTTGCCGTGTGCTGGTGTAAAAATCTTCTTTCAAAAGAATATTTTAGTACTGGCTTTACCTTCTTAAAGCTTACGTTGTTTTTCTTAAAAATCTTCAATGACATATTCTGCAAAAATGAGGTAAACAATGTCTCCATGAAATAAAATTCTCTGATACCAAGTCTGTAATTAGAAAAAAAACTGACTGGAAGCAGATATTGCCAAATCTGTATTTGTAAATAAAATGTAAAAAAATCTATTTTAACAGCCAAGCTGTGACAATCAGAACAAAATGAGCTATCTTTAGAAGCTTGGAATTCATTAAATTTGAGTTGTGCATCTGTTTTTTTCTAGCTGATAAGTGCTTTGTATGTGTATTTGTGCAGGAGGAAGCACTCCATGGATTTCGAGTGAGTGATTATTTAGACTACATGGAAAGCTTGGAGGAGATCTACAGACCAATGCTGCTGAAAGACATGAGGAACATAAGAGCACAGAATACATAGATGAAGCAAACAAGCACTTTATTTTACAGTTTTGGTTACATCCTTTAAAAGGATGGTGATTGACTGATTGATTGATTAATACATCAATCTCACCTAAAATCAACCAGGCTGTTGAAATGTACATACTGTAAAATAAATAAGAAGGGTTTTCAGAATATAGTTTTTCAAAAAGACACAACTGAAGTTTGATAACCAAATTTTCCCAGACAGGTTATATGCACAGCCTCATTTTCAGTTAGCAGCTTCAGAGGGCACCTGTAGGATGAAGAAGTATCTTCCTTATAAAGCCTTGAACCCTTTCTCAACTCTTTGTCATCTCCTTGTAGCACCATCCTAAAGCCTTCATACTTTGCTCAGGTCTGACAAAGGGATTTTTTTTCATATTTAAAAACAACTCCTAGTGTGTATTCATATGCATGAAAAGTCAACAAATGAAAGCCAAATTCTCTGTTCTGACTTTGTGGATAATGTTGAGAAAATGGTATGTTCGAATATATGCAATGTAAAAAGACTTGGTATTCCTGTCTTTTTTTTTAAATAAAATAAATAATTTTATGTAATAAAGCATTAGCTTATGTGTCTGACTGAAATTAGAATATTTAAAAATTATTATTTGGCTAAAGAAGGGAAGATATTATGTTTTGTCAGCACCTGCTATAACATTTTCTTTACAGAACGTCTTTATTTTGATTAGAATTTTCATATTTTGATATTTTGATTAGAAATTCATTATGTAATAAGTTTTTTGGAAGTCCAACAGAAACCACAAATGTTGAATTTAGACTTACCCAACATTGTTATTACATTCCTGGGAGACAAACTAAACAATACTGCAAATTTCCTGAAAAACAGCTTTGCTACAAAAAATTAATATACATACACAGATTGAGCACATACTCAAATTCGAATTATAAAACACATTAGAACCTGCAGTGAAATTTCTGAAATTATATTCAACCTAAGAGTCAACACTGACAAAGGTTTTGCCATTAATTCCTATTTTCCTGACTGTGTATTTCGTAAGTTCACAAGTTTAGCTTTTTTCCTGTCTAGCAAAGATATGTTGAAAATATTTTTGGACTTATATGAACTGTGTTAGCTCACCCACATGAATAAAAAGAGGCTGGCAAGTATGAGGAAAGAATTATGACAAGAACTGATAGAACCAAGTATTTTCCTGACACTGAGGCCAGTGAATGTTATGACTCCCATAATATCTATTCTTTTAACCTTAATAGAAGTCTCTCTTTTTTTAAAATAACCTTATTTTGCCATATATCTCAAACCAAGAAAAAACAAATAACAAACATCTAGGTGGTGAATAACACTAGAACAGTAATATATATATATTTCTAGACAGACTATGGTTGATTAAATTATCCATTATGAAGTAAGTCATCAGGTTTTTTTAGCAGTAGCAGCAATTTTTCAGGAAAATAGGCTCTTGTGATAAGGCATTTGAGTAACCCAGGGACTCGTGCCATATAAATACCTGTAATTTTGTATTCCTTGTCCCCCAACAAAGAAGAGAGAGGTACTGCAGAGCTGACCCTTAACGTTAACAACTTTCATCACTGTTGCATCAAATTAATCCAAACAGGTACAGAACACCATAAACTGAAAGAAAAGTAAATAGAAAGAGTAAAAAGCAAACAGCCTACCAAGCATTGCTACTGATAAAAGCAATTTTTGCATTGCCTCCAGCAATTCAAACAACTGCAGTTTCCCCATCTGCAAAACAGCTACATCTTCATACAGTCCGTATATACTGAGATGATTAATTAGAAAACATCCATAAAACACTTAGTGCATGAAAATTCGATGTAAATGCTTAATACCTGGTAATAATATAAAATTCCATTGTGCCCTATGGCAGAAACAGGACATTGGCCCATGTTACAAGTAGACTGAAATAGAGCTTGAAGTGATGGGGAAACCAATGGCATCCTTAGATAAATGCCAGTCTGAAAATAAATGACCATTTTAGCAACAGACACCTGAAGACATGCTCACATACTGTATTACCTCCAGTCTGAAGACTTGCTTTTCCAGCCTTGCTGGTTTATACATAAACTTCTCCATTCAGCTCCCTATTTTCTTTCAGGGAGCTACTTTACTGAGATGTAGACAGTTTCTATCTCTAAATCTATTTGTATTTTTCTGGTTGCCTCTTCTAGCTGCTTCTTCCTTGCCTTCCATCTTGATTGTATTTACCTCTCCCAGGCTTTCTCTCTTATTTTCAGCTTTCTCATTTCCAGTGACAGCCCAAGCATTAAAGGATAAGAAGTATTGCCTTGCTTCTACCTAAAATGTGTAACTAAACGTGATTTAAAATAAGCATAATGGTGCAAAACCCCCAAAACGAGACACTAAATAAATTCCCAACTTGGAAAAAACTGAGAAGCCAGTTGTAGGAAGACTTGACTCTCCCAAATATGCTGTCAGCAGTCTTGACCCAGGCTCCTATGGGAGACAACTGTGCCCTGCTGGCTCTGCCTGTCTGTCATAGCCCCCTGACCATGCCATGCAGGGTAGAAACATCTGTGTTATTTCTAAAAGATATGCAGTTTCCAAACTACCTCCTCCATGCAGCATGACTCAGCCTTTTGGGATAAAAATCAGTAATATCCAAAAATGTTTTTCACCTTTTCATGTCTGACCAGTTTCCTTTTGCCAAATTATTTTATTTCTGGAAACTTCGAGTAGCTTTCTAAAAAAATACAATCATGCTTATTTTTTTTTCGTATAAATGACAGTTCTGCAGGTGGAAAGTTTTTCCATTGCTATATATAGTGTTCATGCAACAAGAGAAATACTGGCAGTGGAAGCAACTAGAAACTTAAAATATTTTAGATGTGGTAGGAAAAAAGTAGATCAATGGTAAATAGTTGCACTCTAAACTCTGGGTTTGGTTGTTCTAATATGTCCAGCTCAATCACTAGGACAACAGATAAAAAATCTCAGCTTTTCTAAGCCACTTTGTGTTGTCTTAAAGTACTTTTTAGCTAATCCATAGCAATAATCCATTTTTAGAAGAGCTAAGTTTGAGTAACATTAAAAGATCTCGGTAAATAGGCTGAAGTAAGCTGATATGCAGAAGGAAGTTAGGAAATGCCCAACTACAGGCAAAGCTGTGGTGCCATAGTGCACAGTTGTAAGAGAAAGCTTTGTGGCCAATCTCTGTATTTCATCACCTCCAGCATGGGAATTGTCCTTTATTGCTTGTCCAGATAAGTAGTAGTGAATGTATGCTCTCTTCAGTTTGCGTTTTTGATGCAGGCATGATGCTTCAAGCACAGCAAGAAATTTGGCAAGCAGAATGGAATTAGCACCAGTACAGTTTCAGGATATATGTTCTCTCTGTCCCTACTAAGAGTAATGCTCAGATTACTGCAGGTCGCTCAGTCACTAGTGAGTTGCAGCAGCAGCTTCACAGGGAAGGAAACTGAGTGTTTAAACAATTGAGAAAAAAGTCACATTTTTGGCCATTATTACTGAAAATCAACCACTGAAAGCAATTCCTTTCTTAAGAAAAGGAGTGGTTCAGCAGGCTTATAGAAACCAGTGCAAGAACACGTCGCAGGATTTGCAATGAATCAGGATGAGAAACTGCAACATATCCAGTGAAGTGGGAAGAATTATAACTCATTTCCAGATGACTACAAAACTGACAGATATTTGATGACTGTCACACAGCTTCAGGTCTTGCAAGGTGTAGAATTATCAGTCCATTCAGGAGAAGATTGCTAGGTTAGATTGTTAGAAGGGGATTTGCTCCCTGTGATCACCTACGTGGAGAAGAGATTTCTGACATCTTCTTAATGTACCCAAATATGTCTCCCCTCACCCCACCCCCTAAGAAGAAAAACACATTTCCAATAAGAACGTTCAGATGTAGGAATGAAGATCTATGGCAACACACTGGAAGAGGTTGTAATTTTACAATTCAGATAATTTACCAGTTAAACAGAGTTACCTTTTAGATTATAAATCAGTAGATCAATATTGATAGTCATGATCTGTTTTTTGAGTTACATGCTATCATAGCACATGTGATTCTAACCTACAGAATCTATTTCAAGTTGCACAGCCTAAGTTATACAGTGAGTTAACTCTGCAATCTCACTTTTTGGTCCCTATAATATATTTAAAAATATAGTAATTCAGTTAGTATCAATGATATGTGATCTCATTCAGTTCTCTGATGTATTTTAGGCAAACCATAAAAAATCCTCTCCTGAAAACCAACACAAGGAAGTAAAGATGGAGAAGTCTCAGGTAGAAGAGCAAAAAAAAATGTATTTAAAAAATTCAAGACTAGATGGTAATAACAGCATACATTTTCCCTTTCAATTATAATATCCACCTATACATCACATTGGGCTAGAACTGAAGATACAATTTGAACTAGTTTGAGCAGATAAAAACTCAAAACTTGTTTGAAATATAACGGTGTTTTTGTGCCAGGAGAAGTAACTATCATTTATGTCCCATAAGGAAGTCACTTGGAGAGCTGCTGTGTTTGTACTCTTTCTGCAAATCAATGGACTGTATTTATGACACTTCTTCTGTCATTTTGTTTATTACCTGATCATACATGAGTAGACAGAAATATGACTCTTCAAAGCTAGATTACTCAAGCTAGTTTCCAATAATCTTAAGTGACATTTCCATTTACACAGATCCTGTCCTTTTGGATTTCCCTTTTGTTCAAAATCTAAGCTAAAGAGAATATTTTTTTAAGTTTCCCATCATAAATTAGGTACCAGTTTTATTTCTTCACCTAGCAAGAACTGATTCAAAAAGCTTTGCATAATCACAAGTGTATCAGGGAAAAAATATCTTCCCTGTTCCTCTGATACCAAAACACCAGTAAATTAAAAAAGCACCACATCTCCAGAGCATAATGTCTGACTCTGTTTCATCACAAAAAACAAAAGGTCTTAAAGCATAATATACAGAGTAGTGGTGTGAAGGGAGGTAGCAACATGGTTTGAAAAATTAGTTTAGATGGTGCTAAATCAGGAACTGACATCTGACAAATATTTCATAAGGTCAGTTTCCTATTCTGAAATAGAACAAGACGAGGAAAATACATGAAATTCACTTAAAATTACGAATTAAGAAAGCAAGCTTTTTTGGAGTAGGTATTTAAGGAACAAACACTACAGAAATACAAACTACAAGGCAAATTTAAAAAGAAATAATTTAAATAATTTTTAAAAATCATTTAATCATTTAAAGTGTTTATTCTCTCAAAAGATTTAATTGGCCCCTAATATTTTCTCTGCTCTAACTCAAAGGCTCTCAGGGTATCAGATTCATCCATGTTGTGGAAATTAACTCCTTTAAAATTTGACTCAGCTTTTAAAAGTCTGCTTTAGTGTAATAAAGACATTCACAAGCACAACAATCCATTTGAACTCCCCTCTCCTCAAAATTCTTGATGGTTTAGATAAGGTAAATTTTTTGAGTTATCAAGGCTACCTACTGCCACACAATTTTCACTTAGAAGGCAAATTACAAGGTTTGTTTTTTTCCAATTAACCTTTTCTTGATTTGTAACACTCAGTGTTGTGAACAATGGCATAATATGTATAGTGTCACAATATCTGTCATGGATTTTCTGGGTAAAGATTTCTTCTTCAAAAGAACTTATTCCCCACGTTGATTCAGGATGGTGTTTGGGTCATAATGGCCTTTTTCCTCTAGCTCTAAATCAACAGAGAAAAGCCTCCTGTTAGAAAATAGGAAACCAAAGTTTGGAACAAATACAGTTTTGGCAAGGAATTCCTTCTGAGAGAAATTACAAACCCATGAAGCCAGTTAGACCATCTGTCTAAATCACTTTGGAGTCATTCGGATATTTGTAGGAAATTAATTTTGTAAGAACCTGGAAGTGAGAGGAAACCATGGTCTCTAGACATCCCAACTCTTTCAGACTCCCATGAAAATTAAATTTGATGAATTTTCAGCCAAGTCACTTGGAGTCATGCAGCTTTCTCCCTTAGAGAAGATTTTCTATCCTGAATAATTGCCTCAACCTTCAACATGCAGTAGGATTTGAAGCTTCCAAAATATTCGGAAGAGTGGGAGAATCTCAGTGTACTGTTTAACAACCATTGCTCTGTTTTTACCCTGCAACATTGCTGCAGGTACCTCTCTGGCTATTTTTAGTGCCAGCTGGTTTTCATCTGTGAGGATGGAGTTTCAAACAGCTATGCACAACATCATGCAATACTGGCATGCTATGCTGAGGAAAACAGTAATATCTTCCACCCTGAAGCTACTAGCTCATCCTGTGGTGAACAATAATGGGACTGTTTGCCTCAACAAAATGTTGACAACAGACTTCAAATATTTTCCAAAAGCACAGTGGTTTTTTTCAGAGTGGCAAGTCCTTTTAAATGTCTCCCCAAAAAAACAGTCCCACTCTCCATTAGCACTGCCCCCCAAAATTACAAGGAATAATATAAAATACAATACTCTTTACAGAAAGAGGGAAATTAAGAACTCCTGAGACATGCTCATTCAGGCAGCTGAAAGAACAAGCGGCTACCTGCATCTGTGCGGGCTCAAAAGCAGCCCTCCCCTGCTGCGTGGGGAGAGATGCTGCCGAACCTGAACAGGCAGAGAAGTCCGTCAGCAGCCGCGCACTGTGAAGCTGTTTAGACGGGGTCTTGGTAGATGGTGGCAGTTCAAGAAAGGCAGCTCTTCCATTCCAGGTTCCAAGCGGTTTATTGGGATAATAATAA